>CAUYON010113347.1:0-56449 GCA_963573935.1 Arctocebus calabarensis
TTTTTTTTTTTTTTTTTTTTTGAGACAGAGCCTCAAGCTGTCACCCTGGATAGAGTACTGTGACATCACAGCTCACAGCAACCTCCAATTCCTGGGCTCAAGAGAGTCTCCTGCCTCTGCCTCCCAAGTAGCTGGGACTACAGGTGCCCGCCACAACGCCTGGCCATTTTTTTTTTTTTTTTTTTGGTTGCAGCCGTCATTGTTGTTTGGCCGGCCAGGGCTGGATTCAAATCCACCAGCTCAGGTGTACATGGCTGGCGCCTTAGCCCACTGAGCCACAGGCACCGAGCCGACCCTGTCTCTTAAGAACAAAAAAATCCAAAAACAACACACAGGTGAAAGGAAATGACAGTTGACAAGTAGCATGTGACAGAGTGTGAAATTACATACAAGGATGTTACTGGAATGCTGCGCGCAACTCTAATAATGAAGAGAACAGAAGCTCTGAGAACACACCTGATTCAAATCCTGTCTCCACCACTTTTTAGCTATGTGTTCTGGACAAGGCACTTAATCTCACGGAGACTCTACTTCCTAATCTGTAAAATGAAGGCAATATCTTTCTCCTGAGTCATAAGGGATAAATAAAATAGCATATATAAAGCTCTTGACTCACCATATGTCCTGAATGAATGTGAGTTTCCTTTCTCCTTCCCCTCCCTAAAGGGAAGTAAAGAAGTAACAGATATTGGGGCTGGCAAATCAGGAAAGCTCTTTGAAAAGTTTGGTTTAAAAGAAGCCTGCAGGGGGACATAAGAACAACAGGGAGGACAAATTGGACTCAGGTGGGGGGAGTGAACTTGGCAGTGGGCTGGATTAGATGCAGGCCACCTCCCTGGAGCACAGGGGGGTTGTCTCAAAGACAGCAGGAATTCCCAACTTCAGCCCTCAGGTCACTAATATAGCTACTACTCTGCTGGGTATCCACACTCTATTTTTCCTACTTTCAAGATGAGCTTCTCCTTACTTTATTAAAGGCCTGAGATGGATGGGGGGCCTCCCTTTGAAACAGCTAGTGGGACATGCTGGACAGAAGGCTGCCCTTGCTCAAGCACATGCAAGCTGTCCACCAAACCATCCTCCTTTCAGATTCCAAACCACAAGCAACCAAAGTTTTTGGTGCTTCCAATGTCTTCCAGAAAGTCCCTGGCCCTGCACAGCCCTCCTCAGTGGGTGCCCTTTGACCTTGACAAAGGTGCTTAATCTTTTGATCCCATCACTGCACAACTGTCCAAGCCCCAAACTCCTGGAAAGGGAGAAAGAACCCTCCTTTCCTTGTTTCCACTCTCATTTCTTTTGAACAAGGAGTGCCTCCTTTTGGGGTCCTTCTGGAAGAGAGGTGGTTCACAGGCTCTTGACTCTGTACCCTGGTCTCCTCTACTCTTCCTGCCTCTGGCACCTCTCAGCTCCAGACTTCCTCCCACTGGAGCCCCTGGCCTTTGAAGCCAATGGTGGTGGTGGCCACTGCCCTCCCAAATACAATCTTTTCCCTCTGCCAGTTCTCTTTCCCATTGCCCTTTGGGTCTCTGGTCTTGCCTCCTCAAATGTGGGGGCAGGGCAGGGGATCTAGGAGGAGGATGGAGACAAATGAGGACAGTCAAAAGGTACTACCCTCCATCCAGGGCCCGCCCTGCCTTGTTCATTGTCATAGCACATTTCCTGTTGTGTTCCAAACTTCTTGGTGCCCCTCATCACTGTATTAATCCCTGCTAAATTCATACCTCCCAAGCAATCTTTAAAAATGTGACTCGTTCTAATGTCTTCCTTTTGCTGGAGAATAAAATTCACAAGGTCTGGATTCTCCCCCACTATTGGTCCCATTTCTGCCCCCTCTTTTGCTCTGGCTTTCTCTCTTTCTGGCACTCACTCACCTATCTCAGGGCCTTTGCCTTTGTTGTTCTGTCCTAGACCTTTCCTCTCAGATCTTCCTGGGACAGGCTCTTTCTTAACTCCCAGTACCGACTCAAATGTCACCCCCTTAGAGAGCCCTCCATCTCTGACCCCACCAGCCTAGCCCTCTAACCCATCATCTTGTTCTGCTTCCTTCTTAGCCACCTGAAATTATGGAGTCGTGAGTCGTAATTTCCCCATTGTTTCAAGTGAAGACTCCAAGGCAGTAGGGACTTTGCCTTTCCTGTTTTCCTGAGTATCCCCAGGATCTAGACAGGGCTTAACAAATCTTTCATTGGGTGATAAAGGAATGCCCCTGAGCTTGGCAGTGAGGTTGGGATAGGCCCACGTGTGGGCAGAACACCGGCCTTGAAGACTAAAAAACCAGATATAGGGCAAAGAACCAAGTGGAGGTTTGCGTACCAGCTTTGGTGATATTAGCCGTGCAAGTTGCTTTACTTCTTTGAATTTAATTTTTCTTATCTGTGCTACCACTTGGCAGAACAGAAGTGCTACCACTTGGCGTTATAAGATTGTGGTGAGGATGAGAGAATTATATAAAAGCACAAAATAGATATGGATTAAAAATAATCCACATGGTTATCCAAAGATAGTAAAATAGAGCCTGGGTGCTATTACACACTAATCTTATCTCCATTCCTTTAATCAACTTGATCACACTTTCCATTTAAGGAGGCTGAGATAGAAGGCAAGCCCGATGGAGGGATAAACAAAAAACCACCATCCACAGGCCATATCCAGGCCACTACTGGATTTTAATATGGCCTAAAAGTGATGAACGGTTTGTATATTTTTCAAGTGGTTGGAAAAGATCAAAAGAAGAATATTTCATAATAGATGAAAACTGTATGAAATTCAAATGTCAGCATCCATATACAAAGTTTCAATAGAACACAGCAACAGACATTCATTTATGTATTATCTGTGGCTGCAGAGAGTTGAGTAGTTGTGACAGAGACCATGTAGCCTATACAATATTTACTATCTGGCCCTTTATAGATTCTAATAAGTAAAGGAGCTTGTCTAAGACACTGCATAGTGACAAGGAGAAGACAGGGTAACCTCTGAGGACTGTTCCTTTTCCAGGGCTCTCTGCTGCACGCTTTTTCAGAGCCTGTTTCACCTCTGGCTGCAGGGGCAGTACCAACCTCCAAGTGCCCAGGAGTGCCTGAGGGAGCTGTCCACCTTGTGGAGCCCTTTGTCCTGGCAGCTCCTCTGACCTCCCTTCTCCGTGAGCTTAGTTTCCTCTGTAAGGGGTGGATGGAGGGTTAAAGTGGCTGGACTTTAGGACATCAACTCTCAAATAAAAGGTGGCCCACCCAAGAGGGGCTCCAGGTGCCCTCTCTCCTCCCAAAGGCTGTTCCACATCTGCAACACAGGCCCCATGGAGGTGGGCAGTCCGCGAGAGCCCAGCTAGATTATTCTTAGGAAAAGCAGGAGAACTAGCTGCTTCAGGGAGGTGGCAAGTCTGCTCATAATGACAGGCCTCTCTCTCCAGGGAACTTATAATCACCTTGGGAGGCTCCCTTTCGTGCAACAGAGACTCGGGGGCTGATGGAGCTCATGACATCCAGGGAGGCTGCTGTGTGGCCTTTACGGGGGTGCGTGGGGGATATGTGCACATTCATGGGGCTGTGGAGAAAAGACAAAAGCAAAATGCAAATGCACAAGTCCTTGCAAAAGCCGGGGAAGCTGGCAAAAGGAGGGAATGCTGCCTGATGTCCTGAGAGCAGAGGAGAGGGCACAGCACAGAAGGGAGTCCTCGTGAATGCACCCTTCTTCCCTCCAACACCTCTGGGGAATCCGGGGGGCTAGACCAAGACTCCACCTAGGCCCTGCTCCCTCTAAGGAAGAACAGGCCCATTGTACCAAAGACTTCTCAGGGAGCAGAGATAGACAGAATGTTGTCCTTTCTCGCCCATCCCCAGTTCCAAGCATCCAGCAGCTTCTTCCCCATTGGGTCACCTCCCTTGGAAGTAGATCTGGTTATAAGAATAGAAGTCAAAGACACACTCCATCACTTAGTGGCTTTGTGGCCCTGGCAAGTCACTTTCTACTTCTCTAAGTTTACATTTCCCTTTCATAATAATACCTGTCTCTCAAGGTCATTGTGAGGTTCAAATGACATAAAGCACCACTTTGTAAACTGTAAAACCCAAGAAGGAATAATCATAGGAACAAGCCATGATCTTTGTGCCCATGCTGTCCCAGTGGACGAAGTGAGCCTATCCATCATGCTAAAGGCGACACAAGCCTAAAGAGGCTGAGTGACTTGGAAGCGACCAAGCATTAGCATAACCCTCAAGCAAAGTCAGGGGATAAGGCCTCTATCATCAAGATGCTATGTCCAATCTAGGAGATGTGAGTAAGGAGAGGAGGGCCCTTCCCACAGCTAGAAGGTCTTGGAGATGCTATCACGCTGTGTTCTGATCACTGCATCTCTGGCAGGGCCCAGCCTTCCTGTTTCAGCCCTGGCAGTTAGACTGAGATAGTGGTCTTCTTCCCATACAGTCTGGTGCTACATCTTCTCCAGGGTCTTGACCCTCCTCTGCAGCTCATCTGCTCAGGGCTGCAGAGGGTAGAAAGGAGGTTTGGATTTCAGGTGGCACCCCTTCCCCTCGTTTATCCTTGGAAGGGAACAGACTCAAATTCGAGTCCAGCCTGCCACTCTGTGGCCATGCAGCCCTTAGTGAGTCACCTATTTTCGAAAGCTTTATCCTCATCCAATAAATCTCAGAATTGATGCCCTTCCTGCCCCCCTCCCTGAGTGGTGAGGGACAAATGGGAATGGGAAGTGCTTAAGAAGGTATTTTGGAAATGCTAACATTTACATGCAAGGGACTGCTATTTTTCTGGAATGGAGGATGGGGAAGCAGACATAGACTGGAAGGATAATGAGGGTGGAACCAGGCAACGGCCCTGAGCAGGAGGTGGGGGTGACAGAGGGGAAAAATAATTATTTAGCGCTCTGTTCTCTGATTCTCACATACAGAGGAAGCAAGCTAGGGTCAGCGAAGTTGAGTAATTTGCCCAGTGTATGGCTAGTAAGGGTGGAGTTGACTAGCAAGCCCAAGCTGCCTGAGTCCAGAGTCCATGTCCTTTGTACCCCATCAAGTCTCTTACAAACCGATTTTGGGTATAGACGTAAGATTAAAATGGGGGTAAAAGGAGAAGAGTCAGCTGGAGTGGAGGAAGTGAGACACAGGAAGTATTTCTAAGTGCTTGGCATGGTTCCTGGCCCACAGAAGGTGCCAGGGTTACTGCCGGCCCATTCAGTGCCCTTATGCGAATTAGAAAAAGATAGTTGCAACCAAGAGCCATGCCTAGTTATGCTAGTGAAGTGAATAACATGCAAATGAACGTGGCACCCTCGGGGGGCCTCTGAAATGAACTTATTTATTTTTATTTTATACATATATATTTATATATATTTACAAAATATATATATTTATATTCATTTTGAGACAGAGTCTCACTTTGTCACCCTTGGTAGAGTGCTGAGGCGTCATAGCTCACAGTAACCTCAAATTCTTGGGCTCAAGCAATCCCCTTGCCTCGGCCTCTCCAGTAGCTGGAATTATAGGCATCTGGCACAACGCCTGGGTATTTTTTAGAGATGGGGTCCTGCTCTTGCTCAGGCTAGTCTGGAACTCCTAAGCTAAAGCAATCCACCCGCCTTGGCCTCCCAGAGTGCTAGGATTACAGACATGAGCCACTGTGCCCAGCCCAAAAGTTCATTCATTAACTAACTAATCAAAGGAGAAAAGAAAAAACAAAAGTCTAGGAAAAGATGGAGTTAAATAGGAAAGAATAACTAAGGGTGGAGAAGAAGATAAAAAAAAAAATGTGGGGCCGGGCGTGGTGGCTCATGTCTGTAATCCCAGCGCTGTGGGAGGCCGAGGTGGGTGGATTTCCAGTGCTCACAGTTCGAGACCAGCATAATGACTGAGCCAGAGAAAAGACCCCGTCTCAACCACCAGGACAGAACACACCCCCGGGCGTAGTGGCGAGCGCCCGTAATCCCAGCTACTTGGGAGGCAAACCGGCCCGCGCATCGTTACAAGGAAGGACAATGGAAAAAAATAAATAAATAAAATAAACAAAAAAAAAAAACAAGGAAACTGAAAGCAAAGCCAGCTTGAAATAAAAAGAAAAAAAAATGTGGGAAAGAAATACATCCACAGGAAGAAAGGTAGAGAAGCATGGTAGAGGGAGGCATTCTCTGCTCCAAATCCAGACCAGGTCCTTCGGTGTCTCTGGTCTCTGTGCTGCCCTCTCAGTCTGCCTGTTCAGCTTACCTTGGTGTGGATGTTTGTTAAGTGCTGCTTCATCTGCTGGACCATCAGCTCTGGACAGGCGAGATGGATGGATGTTCTAGAATTCTATCTTTTCACTTCTCACTGAGTGAAGGAGACATCTTTTGGCCGACATGGTTGGAATGTGCTCAGCCACTACTTGTAGCTTGTTCCCTCTCCCTTTCCTGGCCCTAGAACCCAGCAGAGAGCCCCTTCCCACCAATTCCTCTGGGGATTCAGAGTCTGGAGCTTGTATCCCTGCCCAGGCTCCTGGACCCAGGCCAATGCCTCTCCTTCTCTTGCGCCTAGGGAAGGATTGTGTAAAAGTGGTACTATACCCTGGGGCGAGACGTTAGTTCACAACCTAGTTATTAATTACTCACTTGCTTATTATCTTGAGCATTGCATCAGGACTGTGAGAATGGCTTTACATCCACTTGAAGTGGTATCAGCTCCCCTTGTTCCCGCGACACACACATAGACCAGGTACAGTAGTAAGTCCTGCCAAAAGTCACTCCAGTCCCAGCATAGCCCCTACAACTAGTACAACCAAGCCACTCCTTCCAGAATGGAAAAAACTGCTCAGTCAGCAGGGTTCCCAACATCATCAGACCCTTGAGATAGGGCCTGCCACAGGCCATATGCATCTGTCATCCTCAGGCTATGTTGTACTGAACGCAGAAGGTTTGGGAGGACACTTAGGGGAGTGAGGTTAGGGATTTCATACCTAGCCTCGTAAGTCCCGGGAAGTCCCTCCTCTAGTCTGACTCCTACTCTGCTTGCTGCAGTTCTAGTGTTTTCCCCTTGTTTGGCTCTCCTTGCCACTGGTTGAGTAAATACTGTGAGGGCACTTAATGGCGGGTGTAGCAGTCTCCTCCTCCTTTTATTCCTGTCTTGCAGTCAAAGAGTCAGCCCTACAGGAGAGAATGGGAGTGAGACCTCAGGGCCTCTCCCCTTGCGCCCTCCTGCCCCTTGCTTGACCCCTCTATTCCCGCCCTCTGAAGACTGTGGAGTCACAGTCGGCTACCAAATCCTTTTTGAGCTCCTCAGCCTTCTGATGTGAGCTCTGTCTGAGCTGGCTGCTGCTGTAACAACAGGAAGCCTAGGTGCAGGACTGATTTTAGTGAGAGCCCAGCCCCTCCCTCTGCAGCCAGAAGGAAAGCTCAGAACTCTCTGAGCACACCAGGACATGGGACCTCAGGCCCTCACTTTCTTCAGCTCTGCCACCTTGGGCAAGTTACTTGATCTCCGTTTCCCCATCTGAAAAAGGAGGTGGCACCTGACTACCTCAGAGGTCCCTGTGAGAATCAAACCTGATGATGACTATAAAAGTGCTCTGTAAAGCCGTTAAGTATAGCACAGAAACAAGTAATTATCATTCACTATCACCAGCAGACTAGCAGACTAGCCTCAGAAACCCCCGCTCAGAACTTTCCCCACTCTACCTAATTTCCTTGGACTCATCCCATCAATCTTTTTTTTTTTTTTTTTTGAGACAGAGCCTCAAGTTGTCGCTCTGGGTAGAGTGCGGGGACATCACAGCTCACAGCAACCTCCAACTCCTGAGCTAAAGTGATTCTCTTGCCTCAGCCTCCCAAGTAGCTGGGACTCACAGGCACCTGCCACAGCGCCTGGCTATTTTTTGGTTGCAGTTGTCATTGTTGTTTGGCCGGCCCGGGGTGGATTCGAACCTTCCAGCTCAGGTGTATGTGGCTGGCGCCTTAGCTGCTTGAGCTACAGGCACCGAGCCCCGTCAATCATTTTTGACCTCCAGAGAGTTGGTTTGTAACTTTGAGATTTTTGCACTTGCTGCCAGTTGCTGGATCACATTTGGGCACCATGTTCTATTTCCCAGGGCAGACTAATCTCCACTGGGCAGGAACTGTTATATCAAGTGTGATATTCTCCATCTCCACGCCACCTCACATTTAGGATTCAGTACAGAAGACAGAATGAACCAACATGAATCGGGACCCTCCTCTAAGTACATTATTTATTCAAGAACCTGCATTCTTCTCAACAAGCTTTTGGCAGAAAAACAAAAACCAAAACAACCTGAGACTAAAATGAATTAAAAAAATTTTTTTTGAGACAGAGCCTCAAGCTGTCACCCTAGGTAGAATGCTGTGGCATCACAGCTCTTCCACTCCTGGGCTCAAGCTGTTCTCCTGCCCCCACCTTCCAAGTAGCTGGGACTACAGGCACCCACCACAACGCCCGGCTATTTATTGGTTGCAGCCGTCATTGTTGTTTGGGGGCCCAGGCTGTATTCAAACCCGCTAGCTTAGGTGTATGTGGCTGGCACCTTCGCTGCTTGAGCCACGGGTGCTGAACCTGAATTTCAAAAGTGAAGTTAAAGTCTCAGTGCCTGTGGCTCAAGCGGCTAAGGCGCCAGCCACATACACCTGAGCTGGTGGGTTCGAATCCAGCCCAGGCCTGCCAAACAACAATGACAGCTGCAACCAAAAAATAGCCGTGCATTGTGGCGGGCACCTGTAGTCTCAGCTACTTGGGAGGCGGAGGCAGAAGAATCGCTTGAGCCCAGAAGTTGGAGGTTGCTGTGAGCTGTGATGCCACAGCACTCTATCCAGGGTGACAGCTTGAGGCTCTGTCTCAAAAAAAAAAAAAAATTAAAAAAAAAGAAAGAGATGCAGAAATAAAGAGAAAGAGAACTGAAGAATCAAGTATCTTAGTCTTGAAAACATGAAGAGAAACTTCCAGGTGGGGGAGATTTGGGAAATATGTGTACGCGTGTTTGGGATTATACAATACTGGTGATCCTTAGCCGGGGCATTGAGATGATTCTGATGTCTTTGTATACTCAATCAGAAACTCTAGGACACAGCTTGGGTGTAGGTATTGTGGAAAAATGTACCACTCTCTGCCCCCACCTCGCACCATTAAGAAAAAAATGTACTGCATACATATGTTTTTTCTTCTTGATTTTCTCCTTGTATCACTACTGAAATTTTCAATTCCATTTTATTTGGAAATATGTTCTGATTGTAAAAACAATTTATTTAAAATATAGAAAATATGAAAAAGCACACTTAAAAAGGCTAAAATCATCTCTAATTTCACTAACCAAAAATATCCTTTTTATCCAGGGAGTCTAAATCTAGTCCCTCTCAATAGATTTCGAAAGATCCATGCCCTTAACCTTTGAAAATTTATGAAAAATTACTGTTAATATTTTTCCCAAATCCATTTTCATAATATTAGTATTATATGTTTTGTTTTAAAATTGTTTTTTTTTCCAGATAACAAGAATGCATGAACACTTCCCTGTATCCTTAAGTACCCTTTGAGAATATCACTTTTTAGCGTCTATAATTGTCAGTCAGCCATTTTGACTACTGTTGGACAGTAATATTATCTATGTTTACCACTGTAAATAATGCTGTAATAAACATCCTTGTACATAATTTTCTGTATTTTTCTGTGTGTTCTGAGGTGGAGAATTTCTTACTAAATTAAGTGGTATCTCTTCTTAAAGACTCCTGGCATCTATTGGCAAATTGCTTTTGAGAAAGACCTTCTCTATCTGCATACCAACCAGGAGTATATTAAGTGCCCAGGAGTCTAGGCTTTTGTCAGTATGCTTTAAAATATATTATGATTTGATTTCCTTTCAGTCCTTTGAATTAGTAAAGTTCTTTTGGAAAGTGACAACCTGATAAAGGGCCAAGGGTCCTTAAATGAGGTACTTAAAGAAGGACAAAAAACTCACCTGAGTTACTCTAATATCCTGCTTCAGTGCCGGCCCCAGATATCTCCTCCTCCAGGAAGATTCTCCTGGTGGTCATCGGGCTCCTTCCTTTAGAACATAGGCATTCAGTGTGCCCACATCATGGCCCCGGCATCTGAATACCCTCTGGGTGAGCAGGAGGAGGGAAAGAGCCTCCAGAGGCTGAGAGCTGGTGAAAGGTGAACCCCTGCCTCCTGCCACCAGAGCCTCAGGAGCCATGTGTCTTCTGGCAGTGAGCACAGGACACCTGAACCAGTCTTCACCAACTGGATGCTCCAGCTCCAGACTTTTTGTCTTTAGCCACAGAGGCACAAGGACAACTGAGAAATGACTTAGGGTAGCTGCAGTGGCCAGTGCAGGCTTTGGGCCCCGGGCAGGACCTCAGTTGTGTGTGCTCAAGGCCACTCATCCCTCTCTGGGATTTTTCTGTCTTGCCTTCTGGCTGAATAACTGCCTCCCCAGAGATGTTTCTATCCTCCTCCCTGGAATCTGTGAGTATGTGACCTAACATAGTCCTAAGGGACTTTGCAAGTGTGACT
This sequence comes from Arctocebus calabarensis, assembly GCA_963573935.1. Classification (NCBI taxonomy): domain Eukaryota; kingdom Metazoa; phylum Chordata; class Mammalia; order Primates; family Lorisidae; genus Arctocebus; species Arctocebus calabarensis. The sequence continues at coordinate 10,494 of CAUYON010113347.1, forward strand.
CAGTTAAGGACCTTGAGATGGGGAGATTATCCCACATTATCCAGGCAGGCCCAGTGTAATTCCAAGAGTTCTTGTAAGAGGGAGGCAGGAAGGAGAAGGCCATGTCCCAATGGAAGTAGAGATTGCAGCAATGCGGCCCCAAACCGGAGAAGGCTGACAGCCTCTAAATGCTGGAAGAGTCATGAAACAGATTCTCCCACAAAGGGACTAGTCCTGATTGAGAAGGGACACTAAAAAAGGGGCCTCACGGGCGATGGGAGGAGAGACTGGCCTGGTGAACAAGGAAGTCTGGAGGGCCCATAGGAGAATTCACCACTCAGCAACTCTCTCCAAAAAAAGGGGAAAGAATGCGGTATGAGGTAACCTAAGTCATTAATGACCAGTAGAAAGGGCAATAGTGCAAAGAGGCCAATGGAAGACTTCCAACCAATTTCAGATGCAGAGGAAGGGATGTTCTTACCTCTACACTGCCTTTGTGTGTCTCTCACCTCTTCTCTTTCGCAAGAGAGACCCACTTCCAACTATCTTTAGAAGTGCTCTAAGCTCTCCTCTGTTCTTGAATAAAATTTCTCTTTGTTATACTGAAACTTATGCAGTTACTTTGCCTTTCTGTTCATGCTGCGTGTGCTGCTCTAGTTTTTATGTATTTATTTATTTTGGCCGGGGCTGGATTTGAACCCACCACCTCCAGTATATGGGGCCAGAACCCTACTCCTTTGAGCCACAGGTGCCGCCCACTCCAGTTTTATTTTCAGTTTCCCCTCATGTTTGCTTTCGATGACTGCTATGCCTTGGTTGAACTTTCCAGCTCTGCTGAACAATTGAACCAGATCAACTGGGTTCAGGGAACTGGGACCCCTGAATCCCAACACCGATGACATGTTGATTTTAGCTCCATAGGAGTCACTTTTGGACTTCAGACATCCAGAGCCATAAGATAATAAATTCATATTGTTTTAAACTACTAAGTCAGTGTTAATTTGTTACAACAGCAATAAGAAACAAATACACATTCCCATTGATCCCATGATATGACCCCAGTATAAATTTCTGCTCAATCCAGTCTATTTCAAATGCTCATGACCAAAGAATGTCACCAGTGTTGGCTGAGTGTCCATCCTCGGTGCTCCTCCATCATCCCCTGCTGCCCAAGAAGAAGCCTTTCTCCTCTAAGTTGTGATTCTCTGCTTACTGAGCTATCTTCCTCTCTAGGCTACTCTCATTAAGGAAAAGGACAGAATGGGATACATCTTTGGATCTCTGTACCTAGCACAAGGTATGAATAAATATTAGTTGCACAAACAAATCAAAACTTCTTTGTACACAAATGTGCAAAAAAAGAAGAAAATGGCTTAAGGAAAGAAAAAACATTTGAATCGGTAAACATTCATACTAGGCTTCTTTTCTTTAGATAATGGAAATGATAAAAACAAATCATGTATTTATCTAAAAGGAAAATTCTGTTTTGATTTATGACTGAATTTTTTTTAAAGCTGACTAAACATACAATATGTCAACTAAATACCTTGGATAGAACTGAAAGCAGAGTAAATGTAATCAATTTATGATATTATTAAAACCTAAGGGGAAATGAGACGTCCGTTTCAGTAAGACTGGGTGTGTCTGTGTCTCTCTCCCTTCACTGTTACTGTAGGACATCCAGTGGCTGGTTTCAAAATCTTGATGGTCTGCTAAACCTGGCTCTATCCAAGCTGATGTGGAACATGCATTAGAGACACTTGAGCTTACGGGATCTCTCTCCTTTGCATGACAGGGAGTCTTAACTGATTTTCTCCCCTTCCTACCAACCATGTTCCATGTCTAAATTTTTTAAGCCTCTGGACTCTATCCTACAAAAATTCAAAAGCACAAGTGCACAATTGCAGCTCTCTTTGTAATAGCATTCAGTTGGAAGCAACCCAAATGTCAATCAATAGGAAAGTGGCTCAATAAATTATGGCATAATGATAATCCGGAGGGTTATCCATTTCTTAAAAAGAATGAGGTAGTTTATACATACTACTTGCTTTATAAACATGTTTCACTGCTCAAAGCCCTCCGGAGCTTGCAGTTGCATTTAAATAAAATTTAAGCTCCTTCCCCTGGTCTAAAATGCACAAGGGGTGACTGGGCCTCCCTTTCCCCCCAGGTTTTGGTCTCCCTTCCCCCAGGTAGAGTCAGCACAGCGGCCTCTCTGTCAACTCCATCTTAGTTACTCCCAGCTCATTCTGACCACAGGCCTTTTGCAGCTGCTGTTCTCCCAGCTGAGACTGTTCTTCCCTACACCAGTGTTCACCAGTCTTAATTACATATTGTAACTCCCTATATCCCAGGCTGCCTCCCAGGCCAGTTAATTTAGAAAATCTAGGGTTGTACCCAGGCATCAAGTTACTTTGGTTTTGGTTGGCTGGGTATTTTTAAGCTTCCCAGGTGATTTTTCTGAACATCCCAGCTCAAGAACCATGGTGTCTTCACATGGAGGCTCCTGTCAACATTCAGGGCATAATTCAAATATCATCTCTTCAGTATAATTATGCTTCTTTTCTTTTCTTTTACTTAATTTTTTACATTTGCCTTTTGGTTGTATTACTTTTAAAACTAAAGATTTCATTTAGGGCCAGGTGAGGTGGCTCACACTTGTAATCCCAGCACTCTGGGAGGCCAAGGTGGGTGGATTCTTTGAGCTCAGGAGTTCGAGACTAGCCTTAGTAAGAGCTAGAGCTGGTCTTTAGCAATTGCTGGGGATTTAGGGGTTCGTGGCAGGCACCTATAGTCCCAGCTAATCAAGAGGCTGATGCAAGAGGATCACTTGAGCCCAAGAATTTGAGGTTGCTGTGAGCTATGACACCATGGCACCCAACCCCAGAGTGACAGAGTGAAACTCTGTCTCAAAAAAATTTTTTTTTTCGTTTAATGAGTAGCATTGTAAAGGAAAAGTATAAGCAAAAGATATGTACAACATGAAATTGAATTTGTAAATGTAAAGATATGTGGGAGAGCAATCCTACTACTGGATATTTACCCAACAGAAAATAAATTGTCATATTAAAAAGATATCTGCGTTTGTATATTTATCATAGCAAAATTCACAATCACAAAGATATGGAAACAACCTAAGTGCCTATCAACTGATGAGTGGATAAGGAAATGCAGTGTGTATATACACACCATGGAGCTCTACTCTGTGATAAGAAGAATGAAATAGCAACTTGGATGGAACCAGAGACCATTATGAGTGAAATAACTCAGGAACAGAAAAACAGATGCCACATGCTCTTGCTTTTAAGTGGGAGCTACGCTATGTTACACAAGGGCACACACAGAGGTATAATGGACACTGAAGGCATAAAGAGGGGAGTGTAAAAAGGGAGGGATGAAAATTACCTGTGGGATACAAATGTGCACTTCTTGGGTGATGGTTATACCAGTCAACCAGATTTCAACTTGTACTCTGTAAATCTATTAACATTTTAAAGAGGAATAAAAAATAAAGTGTGAGACTGCATACATTGAAAAGACAACATAAAAATATAAACTAATCTGGCTCAGCGCCCATTGCACAGTGGTTATGACGGTGGCCACATGCACCAAGGCTGGTGGATTCGAACCTGGCCCAGGCCAGCTAAACAACAATGACAACTGAAACGACAAAAAGTAACACAGCGTTGTGGTGGGCGCCTATAATCCCAGCTACTTGGGAGGCTAAGGCAAGAGAATCGCTTAAACCCAAGAGTTTGAGGTTGCTGTGAGCTGTGATGCCATGGCACTCTACCCAGGGTGACAGAGTGAGACTCTGTCTCAATAATAATAATAATAATAATCTAATTAAAAAACAGGCACATAACTTAAACATTTTTCAAAAAGCTAAACAAAAATGATATGGGAAAAGGTGCTTCGTATCACTAACCACCAGGGAAATGCAAATCAAAAGCAAAATGAGATATCTCCTTACACCTATTAGGATAACAACTATGAAAAAGACAAGCAATAACAAATGTTGGTGGAGGTGTGGAGAGAAGGGAATCCCCACACATGATTTGCAGGCATGTAGTTTGGTGCAGCCATCATGTAAACAGTGGAATTTCCTCAAATAAACTGAAAGTAGAGTTACTGTATAATCCAGCAATCCCACTTGGAGGTATATACTCCAAGGAAATGAAGTCACCAACTTGGGAAGATATCTAGGCCCCTGTGTCCACTGCAGCATATTCCTAATAGGCAAGATGGGGAAACAACAAAGGGTCCGTCAACAGATGAATGAATAAAGAAATTGTGATATGTGTTTATGTGTGTGTGTGGGGGGTACATGTATGGAATATTGTTCAGCCTTAAAAAAGAATGAGATGCTGCCATTTGCCACAACATGGATGAACCTGGAAAACATTATGCTAAGTGATATATAAGCCAGATACAGAAAAATAAAATACTGCATGGTGTCCCTTATAGGCAGAATCTAAAAAATGTCTGTACATAGAAACAGAGTAAGAATCCAATGTACTTAATTCTGATACGAGGACAATTGATGACCTAGTACATGGTAGGAGGTGTGGGAATGGGGGTCAGAGAGAGGGAAGGAGGGAGGGGGGTGGGCGTCATACTGTGTGACACACCTCTTAGAGGCGGGCACAATTATAAGAGGGACTTTACCTAACAAAGGCAATCAGTGTAATCTGGTTCTCTGTACTCTCGATGAATCCTCAACAATAAAAAAAAAAAAGAAAGAAAGAAACAGAGTAGAATGTTGCTAGGGGCAAAGAGGGACAGAAAATGGGGAGATACAGGTCAAAAGGTACAAACTTGCAGTTATATAGAATGAATTAGACTAAAGATCTAATGTACAGCCTGGGGCCTATAGTTAATCTCATTGTATATAGATTTTAGTTATTCTCCATGCATAATAATAAGAACTATACATGGTGATGGATATTTTGATTTGCTTAACTGTGATAACCATTTCACTATGAATGTGTATATACATATGACATATATATATATCACATATATATCAAAACATTATGTTGTCACCTTAAGTAAAAAAACAAAAGACAACCTAGCTATTCAAAGTAGAATTTATATTTCAGTTTGCTCATTTGCTGTCACCTTGTACTAGATACCATTTCTGAGCTTCTATGAAAAGAAAGTAATCATACTCACCTTAGAGAATTTTTTAAAAAATAAATGTGAATGGTACCCGGTGAACACCAAAGAGAAATGCCAGGTGTGTGGGGATCAAAGGGGCTTCTCCAAGTAGGAAAATTTAATATTCATCTTAACATTAAGCTAGAATTCAGACAAGCAAAGAACAGTAAGGACTGTGAGCGTCAAGTCAGGGCATCATGTACAGGTAGAATTTTGCAGAGTGCATTCAGGGAAGAGGGAGTTAAACAGCAGGGAAGAGTTTGTCCCGAAAGACAACACGGCGACACAACAGGATAAACGCACCTTCTGTTTTCTATCACACAGCATCTTTTTAGCACCGGCATTTACCTACATTAAATTGTGTGAAGAGTTGGGCTCTGATTGGAAGCAGATCTGTCATGGTAGAGGCAGGGAGGTGGGGGTAGGGGGTAGTAGGAGCCAGGCTTTGGAGGGCTATTCCCTTCAACAGGAACTTGTGTGGTCTTTTGGAGTCTGACTCTAGGGCCTGAGTTGGCCAACTTCAAAGAAGCAAGCCTTGAAGGTTTTCTGGAGACACACCACAAACCAGTTCCAAGTGGCAGCACTTGGCAGTCCTATAGGACAACACATTTACTCTTGGGGGAGCCCGGCTCTGACTGTATGAGTCAGGGTCCCAGCAGGATAGGTCAGCATACACTATCAAGCCACCAAAGAAGGTTCAGTGAAAGGACTATTAACAAAGATGAGGAGGACCATCTTTGAGGAGCTGCCTGCCGGATGCTGTCACTTTCTGCAGAGGAATGTGGGCTGGGGAATAAGTACCCCAGTCTCTCTCTCATGCCTGCACTGGCCAGGCCTCAGCCAGCAACCAGAGGGGAAGTGTGTCTACATACACCCTCTACACAGGCCAGCCTTCTGGGTGCAGAGCCCCATGGAGGAGGTTGGAGAGAGGATCTAGAATATCTAGCACATCAAACATCACAGAAAGGGCTAATTATCAGCCATCTCCCTTAACAGAGTCCCCTTGGTGGAGCCCCTCCACACTTCTCTCTCTAGCCCCCACTTCCCATTCCCCCTTCTCCTGCACCTCTAATTGATCAACCAGTCTTGCCAATTGGACCTCCTACTATCTCTCAAAATACACTCTGCTCACACCACATAAATTCCAAAGGGATTAAAGATTTATAGTTTTATTTCTGATAGCTAAAAGTACTGGAGAAAAACCTCGCCTGATATTTATATAAACTTGAAATAAAGGGAGGACTTCGCAAAGCATAACCTTAAATGCAAAACCACAGGGAGAGAGGACTGATCATTTGTACGACATAAAAATTGGAAACTTCTATTTGACAAAAATCACCATGAACAAAGTTGAAAAGACATCAAAAAATAGCCCAGATAAAATTCAAACAATGAAATAAGAAAACATCATTTCAGCAAATTTAAGTAAAAGGAGTGCTGTCTAAATATGTAAAGGTCTCATACAAAGAGATAAGAACTGACCCAAATTCAGTTTTGAGGGGAGGAGCTATGAGGAAAACTAAACAAATAAGGGAAAATGCTGTGAAAATAAAAATAGACTCAAAGGCAAAGAACGTGAATAAGATTGATGAAAGAGGAAAAACAACTTGATAACAGCATATGGCAAAAGGTTTAACTACACAATCCAAGGAATGCAAATTTAACAAGAAACTCTTTTTCTGATAAATTCACAAAGATTATTTTTAATGAGAGCAGTCTGTGTAGGTAGGAATGCAATGAAAAGGACCCCATGAAGTGCTTGGAGGAGCATAAATTATTATCAACTTTTGAAAAGCAAATTGGCAGTTCAGATTGAAAAGCTTTAAATATTTGTCCCCCTCGACCCAACATTTTCACTCCCCAGAATCCATCCAAACACTTTGCTGCTCACAGGATGAAGTCCAGGCATCTCTGTGGCATATGCGTCAAGTCTCATCTTCCACACCCGCTGACATTCGCCACGCCATCAACACAAAAATATTCTACCCTCCACATATGCCCTGCACTTCTGTGCCTCTGAGCGTTTCCTGCTCGGTTTCCTCTGCTTAAGGAGACTTTCACCACCTTCCTGGCTTAGCTAACTTTGCTCACTGTTCCGGAATCAGCCCAGTTATCAGTCTTCCCTGATGCCTGTCCAGACTGAGTGAGTTCACCCTCTCCATGTTTCCACAGCTCCCAGCACATATTTATTGTAAATAATTTACACATGTATTTTCACACGTTTACATATTTCTGTATCTTTTTAAAATTTCAGATTCATACGCAGGTACAAATGACTAGGTTACGGTGTTTGTGTTTATTTTGGTAAAGTTCAAGCTATAGCTGAGCCCTTCAGGGGATGTGCTGAATACTCCTACACTGTGCAGCTTAGATGAGAGCTTACGAATACCCCTCTTCCTTCCCTTTCCATATTTATGTATCTAATGACACATTTGTTTCTACCATCTTGGTTTCTAGTATTCCCTACCCTGGTGGTTTTAACCAGGAGCAACTCTGCTCCCCAGAGGACATTTGGCAATGTCTAGAAACAGTTTTGGTGGTTACAAATGGAGGGAGGCAGTGCTAATGTTATCTAGTGTGTAGAAGCCAAGGATACTGCTAAATGTCTCACAACTTTCAGGAGAGGCCCTCATAGCAAAGGTTTATTCAGCCCAAAGTGTTAATAGCGATGAGGCTGAGAAACCCTGTCCCATACCTAGCTTCTGCCTAGCTGGGAACACAGAAACATACACCAAAAATAAACAAATAAAACTCAAGAACATCCCCACTATATATAAAACTATTTAATGGGCAAGGGTAAAATGAACTTTTAAAGATCAATTTCTTCTTCCACACAATAGACATAATAATATCTATGTCAGAAGGTGGCAAGGGAGAATTGAAAGAGATAACATCTGAACAGTGCCTGGGGCGATGCTAGTACTCCAACAACATTAGTTCATCCTCACAACCCAGTGCCTATGTTAAATCACAGACCCAGGATGTTTTCATGTTGAAATGAATCTTAAAGACTTTGTAGTCAAACCCCTGCATTTTACAGCGGAGGAACCAATCTTTAAGGCCTAATGACTTGGCTAAATTCTTGGCCTCAAAGCTGAGTTTCCAGGTTAGTAGAAAACCACATTTTAAATGCATGCATAAGAAAACTGTAAGCTGACTCTTTTATAAAACAAATAATTATCTCTTTTGGTATGGCTTTTAAATACAATTTTCATAGATATGTAAAAAATTTTCTAAGAAATAGTTAGAATACTAATAGAACAATGATTCACTTGAGTAATGTTACTAAAAGTTTCACAGCGGTTTATATTAAAATTACATTTTTACGTTTATGTGAAAATAGACAAATGTATTAAAATACAAAGTTAAACAAATAATACATTCTTTTTACTGGAGGAGACAGAGGCATAACTCAGAATGACAATTTAAATTGTTTGTCATAAGCTGCTCAAATATTAACAGGCTTCTGCACATTTATGCTAAAAATTAACTGTCTTGTAATGATTTAGTTATTCTTCCTTGCTCAATTTTTAATACATACAATAACAATTCTTAGCAAAATACTAACTTAGAGCAACCATCTGATCTGAGATTTCAGATTTTAACATGTTATGGCTCTTAATATGAACACCAGTATAACCAGAATTTAAACAAATTACGGAAAATAAATTAAAACATTTGCATTTTAACATCTATAGACTTTATTAGGTGTTCCTTATACAGTCATCTGGTATGTTTAAAGAGTGAGCAATCATATAAAAGGAAATATGGTCATAACCGATTGAAGTAATAAAATCCTGAAACTAAATAACATCTCATAATTCATTGCACAGCGTATATTAGATTTCATTACATCAGTATATAGCTTAGTAGTAAATTCTCCTGTTGGTCATAAACCTCTAAGGTGCTGTCATCCTGAAAAATGAAGGGGAGGGAGTTTGTGGGGTCCGGAATGACGGTACCTTTAACTTGTAAAGTTACATTGCGCCGCCACCTAGTGGCAGACTTTTGTCTTGTTCCGAGGGAACAAGGGACCTGGGTCGCATCCGCGTTCTAACTGTATTCTCCCATACTGTAGTTTGGAAAATCCATGGTGCCCATATGATCTGCCTTTCATCCACCAGGCTGTCAAGTATTTGGTTATGACAGTTTTTATGTTTACCTAAATGTTTAATTCCAAATATTGCTTATTTTCAAAGCCACACACAGGATATTTATATTTTAAAAATACTGTTTGTGAATTTGGAAGGATTACTATAGTTAAAACTTTGCACTTTGGCCCAGTTTTGATTCTTACTACTAAATCTTTGGGAAATAAAAATCAACGCAGAGTTAATGCTTTAAAAGGGAGTCCTTTAACTAAACAACTAAATGATATCATTACTGAAATCTACACTTTGGATTTTATTAAGATTCTAGAATTTAAAAACAGGAAACAGCACTGTAACATTTGGGTACCCCTTAAAAATAGAATATCATATAAATATTTAGGTCACGAGAACTCAGTTCAAGAATGTTATCAGTACTTGTGTGCAGTATGGAATTAGGACCAGAGCCAGTATTTGGGGGGGGCGTGTGAGGCCTCAGCATGCCTTAACTCTACACCTTGACTCAGTGAAGTGATACCAGGCAGTGCATTACAATAGTGAGCATAAGGCAAAACAGCTGTCTGTTTTTCTTGGATGAAACTGCAAAGTATATAAAAGAGAAAAACAGAACACACCATTTCAGGGTAAACAATTCTTTGAAGTCTAGGAAAACCGTATATTCAAAACCAATCTCAAACTCTAAGCAATAAAAGATATCAAACGTTTTAAACAGTACAAAGCAAATTGCAGTATTTGAAGTGTTGGAAGTTTAAAAATACTACCAATCCAAAAGGCAAAACAAGGAGATAGCCAAGTGTTAGCCAGGCCCCACCCTGATCAGGGTTATCATGTGGATCCACTTCCACTTCTCTCAGGTGATGGACACTTCATTCAAGGCGGTCAGACATCCAAGGGGGATAGAGCGGCCAGAATGAGAGTGCTATGTAGGAGATACAAGACAGGGAGGACCTTGGACATCAGCTAAAAGTCAGCTCTTAGACTTGAGGATACCATTTTTCCAAACTGTTTATTCTCCCTTCTAGTCATGCAGCTGACATCATGCTTACTGTGTGCCAGGAACTGTTCTAAGTGCTTGATGTTAATGTAATCAGTTAATTTTCACAACCCTGGAAAATAAGTGCTATCATTAGTCTCATTTTAGAGCTGAGAAAACTGAGGCACAAAGAAATTGAATTGTATTTCTAAAGTTACATGATGAGCAAATAGATTCAGACCTGTGCAGTCTAATCCTGCCTACAGGATGATAAGCCTGTTTCTGACACTCCCGTGGTGAGTTTTTGCAAACAGGACAGCTTTTGATAACACAAAGGCCCTCTCTTCAAATGAATGGATTTCACCGATGAATTAATAAATTCTCACCCATTCACCCAGTCTCTGAATGAGCCTACCTCTCCTTTTTGTCTTATTCTTAACAAGCAGAACAATAATTTATAATTAACAGAACTTTTGCACACTTGTTCTCATTTAGAATAAGGCCATCAAGCAATGTAGAATAGGCATACACATTGAGGTTAGGAGGAACTCAAAAAATCTGAGATCCGCCCATTGTTCTGCCACTTTCTACCTCAAGCAGGTGAATAATCTGGGAATTCCCTTTCCTGCCAATCTTGGTCAGTTATTTGTCCCCATCTTTCAGTGGTGCTCTTAGGCTTGCTTTAAGAGTCAACCACACTTTCCATCATAGTTCCCAGGGTCAGTGCATAGCCTCCCTCTACCCACACATCTTTGCAGTGCTCTCATTTGAGTGAAACTCCCCAGTTTAGTCTCCTCGAAATTGTGTCCCTCTGGTGTCTGGACATATAGGCCAGACTCTTGCAGAGGTAATCTCTAAGTTACAATTAAAAGAGCTTTTGGAGAGTCCTACTCAAGGAAAATTTCTGAGCATGCCAATGTTCTTCTACCATAGGGGCTTCTACAGCATCCATCTTCTCAAGCCTTCTTCTGCCAGGTAGAACTATACTGAGAACTTGACATTATGTGACCTGAGCACAACCTTTATCAACAGAGGATCTATCTTGAACTAGACAAAAGAAAATCAACATGATTTCAAGATGGGGTTTAAAAAATAATCTGAATACCAAAGGCTCTTGGAAAATTTATTGGAGGCTTTCCAATATTTAGGCAAAGGTGTGGAAAGATGCTCTTTATGCTCAAATTTGGCTTTCCATTTCATCCTGCAATTCCATTACTAGGAATCTACCCAGAAGAAACAAAGTCAGTTTATCATAAGGACATTTGCACTAGATTGTTAATTGCAGCTCAGTTTACAATTGCTAAGATGTGGAAACAACCTAAATGTCCACCAACCCAGAAATGGATTAACAAACTGTGATAAATGTATACAGACATAAAAAAAAAATTTTACGTCTTATGTATTAATCTGGATGTAGTTAAAACACATACTTTTTAGTAAAGTACCACAAGAATGTAAAAGCAAGTATCCAATGTACTCAGTACTGATATGAACCCAGTAGACAATCCAGTACACACCCACAGAGGAGAAAAGCTCAATTCATGTTGAGGTGAGGAAGAACTAGGGAGGGGAGAGATGAGATGGGGGAGGGAGGAGGGGAATGGTGTGCTCCCATGTAATGGGCACAAGATAATGGCATATGGCACACCTCTTGAGTGTGGGACACACTACAAGGGAGACTCTACCTAATAAATGCAAGCATCATAACCTAGTTGTTTGCACATTAAACTGAATTAATATTTTTAAAAGATGCTCTACATGATGCAAGTCTTTTATCACCTAGTGAAAAATATATAATATACACACACATTGATTGCTTTATCAATTATTTGAGACAGAGTCTCACTTTGATGCCCTCGGTAGAGTGCCTTGTTGTCATAGCTCATAACAACCTCAAAGTCTTGGGCTCAAGCAATTCTCTTGTCTCAGCCTCCCAAGTAGCTGGGACTACAGGCACCTGCCACAATGCCTGGCTATTTTTTTTGTTGCAGTTGTCATTGTTGTTTAGCTGGCCTGGGCTGAGTTAAAATCCGCCAGCCTCAGTGCATGTGGCCAGAGCTGTATCCACCGTGCCACAGACCCTGAGCCTGCTTTATCAATTTTAACTTCTTTTTCCCATTTTGTTACTGAGATAAAGCATTCCCACCACAGCAGTGGCTTGTACACCACCACCAGTAGGCTGCAGGTCCTGCAGTTCCTAATTTTGGTTCCATGCTTTCACCTCACTAAAGAAAGATTTGCAGGTTCGGCGCCTGTGGCTTAACTGGCTAAGGCGCCAGCCACGTACACCTGAGCTGGCGGGTTCGAATCCATTCTGGGCCCACCAAACAAGTGACGGCTGCAACCAAAAAATGGCTGGGCACTGTGGCAGGCACTTGTAGTCCCAGCTACTTGGGAGGGGGAGGCAAAGAGACTTGCTTGAGCCCAGGAATTGGAGGTTGCTGTGAGCTGTGATGCCACAGAATTCTATCCAGGATGACAGCTTGAGGCTGTCTCAAAAAAAAAAAGCTTTGCAGAATTCAGGGGTGAAGGATGACATCATTGAATGATTCCAAATTATAGTTTTAAAAACTGCCTGATAATCTTAAAACTTTTAACTGATTAGTACCTAAACCTTATTCTTTGTTAATAATCACTTCCAAAGTGGAAAAATCACAGGGATATGAGAAAGTAAAATTTGTCTTTGTACTCTTGTTTTTCTAATGGCTTTTTGTTTCTAATCTACATGTTAGTACAGGAGCACATATGTAATAAATATTCCTAAACTGGAGTATATACATAATTTCTTTTTAAAGGGTAGAATGCAAAATCAAATCCATTTGGAGAGCAGTGGTCAAAGAGGCTGTTTCCCAATCCTGGAAATCAGGGATAAAAATCCTTCCTTTAATCAGTGGTTTGTGAAGCACAAGAGCTAGTCTGCTCAAGTGCTCCGTTTGCTTCAGAAGAACGAAGTCACTGGAGCTTGTTTTGGCTCCATCCCACACCTGCAAGTGAGGCCATGATGTAGCTTCTTAGTGTCTTGCTAACCTACAAAAGCAACTTAAAGATGGCTATTCTATTTGGTATAATGTTAAATTCTTCAGTAAATCAATATTTTATCTAGTCAGTGAGGAAAAACTAATAAAGTAGTCTTTGAGCTCCAGGAGGCAGTTAAATACAAGTTTGGAAAAAAATTTTTAAAATAAATTCAAAAGTTATTCAGTATAAGGTTTACAAATCAAAAACTCCAACAATGATTATTATAGATATTTATTTAAAGTAATACATCTGCAGATGAAATGATTCTTAAATTTTATGTTTAAGGTGTAACCATCTTCAAAAAAATACTTTGATGACGGCTGTATCCATAGATTTCAACTATATGGTTACTTCTTTGCCCATTCTTCTCTCTCTTTTCTTTCCCGAATAACCTCTTTCAGGTATGGTTCAAGGTAGAATTTATCCTAAAAAAACAAAAAGTAAAATATTATATGCTACCATCACATACTAATATATCCCACTTAGTAAGTTTTAAACAATAAAAAACCCAATCAATTACTTCTTATCTTCAATTTAAGAAAATATATTCTCAACCAAACTATCTGCTTTTTTTTTTTTTTTTTTTTGCAGTTTTTGGCCAGGGCTGGGTTTGAACCCACCACCTCCAGTATATGGGGCCAATGCCCTATTCCTTTGAACCACAGGCGCCACCTACAACTATCTGCTTTTTAAAATGAAAAACCCATAAAAATGTTGCAGTATGTTACTATGATAGGTTATGAGAGAAAAGTCTGTTGGGGACGAAAAAGAAATGAGCATCCCAGGCTTTTGCCTAGTTTCAACAGTTCAAGGGGTGAAGATCTGCCTCACTGATGCCCTTCCTAGGATCCACAGGGCCACTCAGTGGGCTGATCTTTCCATCTGAGCAGAAGGCAGTGTACAGGGGGAGGCAGAAGACTTGGATTCTAGTCCTGCTCTGTTAGAGATTTGCTTAGCAATTTTTGAAGAGTCATTTCACCTCTAAGTTTCAACATGTTCTTCTCTAAAATGGAGACAACATTTGCTGGTGAAAGGATATTTATTTAACACAACTTTGAGAACTCTAAAGTACTACACTAATGAATGTGTGTCTCTTATTTCTAACACTCTAATGACCAACACTGTCAGATACATAAGAGATATTCTACCTCTTCATATTTTGTCCACTGTTCTTTGGGCAAGATCTGCTGCCTCATCGTTAGGTCCAGTGCTCTCTTAATGCGAAACATCCTGTCATTGTAAAGGTTCTCAGGAAGCCTTCTTATCGCTTCTTTTACATCTTCATCCTCATCTATTGTATCATCTCGCATTAACCCTATGATAGCAAACGAAAGAATGAGATCGAACACACAGCTAGACAAACATCTCAAAAATCTGTGGCTCAACGGGCTAAGGCGCCAGCCACATACACCTGAGCTGGCGGGTTCGAATCCAGCCCGGCCCGCCAAACCACAGTGACGGCTGCAACCAAAAAATGGCTGGGCATTGTGGCGGGCACTTGTGGTCCCAGCTAGTTGGGAGGCGGAGGCAAGAGACTCGCTTGAACCCAGGAAATGGAGGTTGCTGTGAGCTGTGATGCCACAGCACCCTCTCCAGGGTGACAACTTGAGGCTCTGTCACAAAAAAAAAAAAAAATCAGGTTGTTTTTTTTGTTTTTTTTTAAGAAAAAACAAGTAAAATATCTTTATGACTTGTAACTGAAGACATGGGTGAAACATTAAGAGTTCTAATCACTAGGCACAACGGAAGCCAATATAATGGGTTATTTCTTGAACTGTAATGTGGAAACAATACATGGGGCCTTTTAAAATACACTACCACAAAATTCACATTCTAGCTAAGTCGATTTTAAAAATATATTTACTTTGTTTTTAAACACATATCCATAAAAAAACTCTCTACTTTCTTATACTTTAAATGTAAGATCAAGGTATTACAGAATCTCAAAATGATAGTGTACTAGGGCCAGGCATGGTAGCTCTGGCCTATGATCCCAGCACTTTGGGAGGTCAAAGTGGATCTCTTGAAACCAGGAGTTCAAGAACAGCCTAGACAATAGAGCAAGACTCTCTCTACAAAAGTATCAGCTGAGTTTGATGGTCTTCACCTACAATCTTAGCTATCCCAGGGGGTGAGGTGGGAAAATTTCTTGAGTCTAGGAGTTTGAAACTACAGTGAACTATGAGCAGACTACTGCTCTCCAGCCTGGGAGACAGAATGAGATTCTGCCTCAAAAATAATTAATAAACAACAGTGTACTAAGAAACCAGTGACATCTAATTACACTTTTACCAAGCTTCAACAGCAAAAAATGAAATTCACAGGAAATTATAAAGTTCTAAAACAGTTTAGGAATCATGTGATTGCAAAGATGTGAGAATTTTAATATCTGAAAATCAAAAATTTGTACGTGGAGTATATAATAAGGAAAATGTGCTGTTACTATAAATCATCTCTACTTCAAACAATTTATAGGATTTCATCCCTCTCTTCTCAAAAGAAAAAAAGGAAATGGACTTAACAATAAAATGTGATCTAATTTAAAAATCTCTGATGTACAAGGGGAAAAAAATACTTTCTGGAGTCATAATAGAGCTTTCATAAGCACTATTCTCAGAAAAGCAAAAAAAAAAAGGAAGAAAGCATAGCTACTCACCCAGCTTATTGAATCCTGCAGCATTGTAATACCATTTCCGAATACCATCCAGCCACCGGCCTGATGCTGCAACTAGTAATTGTCACACTGTTAGTTGCTACAATTCCCTTAAGCTGTATGAATACATTGACAGGCAAGCATCCCGCATTCTTACAATTAGCCTCTTGAATGCAAACAAATATCGGGAAAAATTTCCTTTTAAAAGTTTATACTCTATATGCGGTAGATAAAAATTGCTTATTTTATCTAAGAGTAAAGTGATTGCAGGTAAAACTTTAGGAGAAGCCTGATTCAGCAGGAAGCAGTTAGATCGAGTCTTCGCCCCTTTTCCCTAACAACAGTTGGGGTTTCTACTCGAAGAGGGAGAGTTGATGCAGGACATTTGGCACCCTGGCCAGCTCAGGGGAGCTGGCGGACCTGCCGCCTCCTCCTTGGCAATGTCGGTGCTACAGCAGCCAGCTGAAGAACCAGTGGGTTTGATGACTGGCAAGGAGGGGGACCTCCAACCCCCACTAGAGGCTACAATAGCCAAAAAGGCCAGACAACTGCTCAGGAGTCACCTGTGCCTTGGTGTCTCCTTCACTTTGCACTTGGGACTAAATGTGGAACCCCCATTCCCTATGCCTAGGTTAGTTTCATGTGAATTTCCTGGGCCTCAATTCCATGAATGGACTGTGTCCATTCATTGATGCATTCATTTACTTTGCCCCGGAGGGGACTGTGTTCGTTCATTGATACATTCATTCAACTTCCAAATAAATAAATTAATAAATTTTTTAAAAAACCAGGTAAATACAGTACTGTATGATTCCACTTTTATGAGGTAGTCAAAAATCACAGTGACAGGGCGGCACCTGTCGCTCAAAGGAGTAGGGCGCCAGCCCCATATGTTAGAGTTTGTGGATTCAAACCCAGCCCTGGCCTAAAACTGCAAAAAAAAAAAAAAAAGAAAAGAAAAAAAAATCACAGTGACCCAAAGTAGAATGGTGGTTGCCGGGTGGAGAGGAGAATGGGAAGTTACTTTTTAATGGGTATAAAGTTTCAGTTTTACAAAATGAAAAAATTATGGATGATGATGAAGGCTGTACAACATTATGAATGTACTTAATACTACTTAACTGCACACTTAAAAAAAAAAGATATACAACCATTATGTGCCTATAATAATTAAAAAATTATTGACCTGAATAAAAAAGGAATGAAATATGGATGCATACTACAACATAGATAAATCTTGATGACATTATACTACATAAAAGAAGCCAGACACAAAAAGCCACATATTAAAATCCCATTTATATGAAGTGCCCACAATAAGCAAACCCATAGAGACAGAACTGGTTAATGACTGTCAGGGTTGGGAGAGAGGGGGGAAAAGTGACTGTGAATGGGTATGAGGTTTCTTATTGGGGAGATGAAAATGTTCTGGAATTAGATAAGCAGAAATGGTTGTACAACTTTGTGAGTACAATAAAAATCACTAAATTGCACTTTTTAAAAAGGGTAACTTTTATAGTATGAGAGTTGTATCTCAAGTTTTAAAAACTTTTCTGTATGTTATAGCAGATTTAATATAAATGGGGACAAGATAAATTAACTGAAAGACAGAAAAATATTATTTAAAATGTTTTTCAGAGGGAAAAAGTAATAGAACATATGACAGAATAAGCAATACAGGAGACAATGAGAAAGTTAGCATATTTCTAACTGGGGTTACAAAACTCTGTCTCAGCTGCTTGCCAAACTACTGTAAAACTTAGTGCCCTCACAAAAGGTCACATATTAAGATCCCATTCATTAATGCTCATGAGATAGTGGGTTAACCAGGTAGTTCCACTAAGGCTAGGTTCAGTTATTCTTGGATGGACTCACGTATGTGATGTCATCAGGTGATTGGTCCCTGGGAGCTGGCTAGTCCAAGATGACCGTATCTAGGGCAGCTCATCAGCCTCTCATCCTCTAACAGGTCAAGCAGCTTTTGTTCATTTGACAATTGGACAAGTCGCAACAGAATGAATGCAAAGTCTCTTTGAGACCTGCACAAGAAATTAGCAAACTTATTCTGTGAAAGTCCAGACGGTAAATATTTTAAGCTTTGTAGGCCATATAGTTGCAAGTACTCAATTCTGCTGTTTTGGCAAAAATACATTTGTAGCCAAGATGTAAATGAATGAGCGTAGCTGTGTTACAATAAATATTTATTTTCAAAAATAGACAGTGGGCCAGACTTTGCCTGTGGGCTGCAGTTTGCTGATTCCTGGCCTAGACTTAGAACTGGCATAGCTTCCCTTTTCCTTCCTGGTTAAAGGAGATGCAAAATTGTATTGCTGAAAGGGATTCCTCCACAGAAAGAGAAATGATGGCATCTCATCTATAATAATCCACCATAATTTCAACAAGTCAAAAAGAGGTCAAGAAAAGGAGAACATCCACAGAAAAAAGGTAAAAATAAGACACACAGCAATATAAATAAAATTAAACATATTAACTATTCACAAATTCACAATAAACGTGAAATGAATCATCTCTCAATTTAATGCTATAATGTCAAAATCATTGGAACAGCAAAGAGGAATTTGAAAATCCATCATCACTGTGGAATGTTTTAGCTCATTTCTATCACTATTTGACTAAGCAAATGACATTACTGAGTGCAGATGAAGACATGTGTATTCACGCAACTCTACAATTTTAGTCCTAGACGCATACTCTGAAGTTATTCCTATGCATATACAACAAGATTCATGTAGGTTTACAGAAGCATTGCCTATAAAGAAAAAAAAGGGAAACAGCCAGAATATCAGCCAAAGCAGAATGAACAAAGAAAATGTGGATGAGACCGTCAGCGGAATCCTACACAATAAATAAAGAAAAGGGATGAATGCCATCTATGTGGATGGATCTCTGGCCCTGAGCATGGAGGGTATGACGCGCATTGTAGAAGAGGACATTTCATCTGCCTAATGTTCCAAACAGGCAAACTAAATGATGCATTTTTAGGAATAAATACATATATGATAAGAATATTAACATGATGATTATCTTTGTAGTAATCATGAATGGATATTGGATGGGAGGAGAATAAAAGGGGCTTTGAAGATACTGCTTAAAGGAGAGTGTATCATTTTATATCATCTCTTTCCCACATAAACCAAGTAGGTTTCTGTGAGTTTCTTCTCCTCTCGTCCATAACTTCATTTGCATAATATATACTCCGGCGAGGGTGAATCATTTTAGTGAAGAGGAAAGAGAAAGAGCTTATGTATCTTGTGACAGATGAGACTATGAATTCTCATATATAAAAACTTCCTTTTACCTTGTAATTACATTATGCAAAAAATGGAAGTTGTATCCCATTCTACTAAGCAGAAAAACTTTAACTGCCATTTAAAAAATTCTTATTATATATATTTATGCCCAGTAGACTATAATTAGATTTTTATTTTTTATTGATTCTGATCTTTATACCAGATTATAATGAATGTGTTTATGGGAATTTCTGTATCATTTAAAAACTCTTCAAGAGAAATCTTACAAACCATGCGTGTTTTTTGCATAATAATGAAAGTATATTACAGGCTGACCATTTCTAATCTCAAAATCTGAAATTCAAAATACTTCTGGTCCCAAACTTCAAAAAAAGGGACATTCAACCTGTTCTCCAAAATATTCTCTGGTGTGGGTGTTTCTCCTAACCTGATGCTCTTAAACCAGGTAATTCACATATGAAATCCAGTGAATTCCTATGAAGGATTCCATGAATCCTTCAATAAAGAAAAACAAGTCTTGGGCACTTTAGCCTTTCTCCTATCATTTTTTTTGAAATCTGTAATTCAGTGATCTTGATTGGGGAATGGGGGTTGGAGAGAGGGGACATTTTCTAGTCTCAGCTAAGGCCTCTTCTATAGCTAAGACCTCCAGGGACTACAGTTCTCTTTGAGAATTGGCAGGCCTAGGATTTATAGTGCTTAAAGATGGCTGATGTCCTAGATAGGGTGGAGCAGAAGCATGAGTGTCATTCCTGTCTTTGGTGTCTCAAGTTAAAGAAGTGCCCACATAGCTTTAGACTTTGAGGTCCAGATACTTTTCCTGACTCACGCTTGACTGTGGGACTTGGCAGAGGCGAATTTCCATGACTTGGTGCTCAGCATTCCATAGCCAGGGCTTTCACCTGCCTTTAACTCTTGCTACTATATTATATTTCAGACCAACTCTCTGCCTGACCTGGATCCACAGCTAGGTGGAGTTACTGTAATTCCCTACAAGGGAGGTTTAGACAGCAATAAGACTTAAGTTTTTATTTATTTGTTCACACATATTAAATTACCACCAGGGGCTATGAATGTTGCCTGTAGAACAAGACTGCTTGGATTTATATCCCAGCTCTATCACTTTACCATCTGTGTGACCTGTGATGAGTTCTTGTGTCTCTGTTTCTTAGTTTCCTCGCTGTAAAATGGATATAATAAAATTCCCCACTTTATAGGTTTGCTTGAGAAGATTAAATTAGTTAAAATGTGTGAAACATTTAGGATGTGCCTAGAATGTAGTGTTAGCAATTCTTTCTATATTTTTAAAAATAATTTTATTAAATCATAATTGTGTACATTGGTGCAATCATAGGGCAGAATGTGCTTCATATACAATCAGAAATATTTTGATCATACTGTTAGAGATAGTCTTCATGGCATTTTCTTGATCACTATATAAAGACAATGATACTCTACATTTAATAAGTTTCACCAGTACCCTGCTAAGATGCATCGTAGGTGTGATCCCACTAATTGCTCTCCCTCCCTCTCCTCCCCCTCCCCTCCCCTCCCTTTCACTTTTCCCTGTATTCTTGTGCTATAATTGGATTTTAGCCTTCATATGAAACCTATAAATTAGCTTCATATTAGGGCTGAGTACATTGGATACTTTTTCTTCCATTCTTGAGATACTTTGCTAAGAAGAATATATTCCAGCTCCATCCATGTAAACACAAAAGAGGTAAAGCTACTGTGTTTTTAAGTGACTGGTTATGTAGCCTTATTGTGACAATAGCTCAACATACAGAAGTGAAAGAGGATTTGAGCAGGGGGATTTTGGGACCTGGGAGAAGAATTAACAGGCACTGCTGCAATCAAGGAGACAAGAGGTAAGCAGGTGTGAACTAGGGCAGGAGGAAGAGCAATTGAGAATTATAAGTTAAACTCAGCACAGAAGCACAACCTGCCTGCGTGGCACACCTACCCCTCCCCCACAAAGCTGAGAGCATGATCGAAATAAAAATTTAAGATAGTTCCAATTTTAGAATTCTGTAAAAGTAAAAATTCTTTTGGAATAAAAACTACTTTATTTTTATATTTATCTTTGAATTACTACTTTTTGGAGAAAAGCCAGTATTGATATGAAAGTTCTGTGAAGGTTTTTCCATCTCATCATCATAATTGATTCAGGAACGCTGCTTGGTTTCCCGCATTCCTGGAGGTGAACGTGAATGGGACAGGATTTCATAGTTACAACCAAGCTGGTTATTCTTTGTACTGCTAAGAGTACAAAAATACTAGACCTCCCTGCAATATAAATATTTTTGCGTGTCAAAAATGGAATGAGACTATTAAAAAAGAAATGCAAATATAACCCAAGACAAACATTTTGCTTCCTAGATGGAAAGTAAATTATAACCTTTCATAATGAAATTAATGTTTATAAGAGCTAGCACTAAAATCAAATTTGCAACCTAACTCTATTGAGATGGAATACTCCTTATGATTTATCAAGGATTACTTTGTTACATATTTTTAATGATTTCCTAGCAATATGTGATGGATCCATACTTTACAGCATAAATAATTGCATTAGTCTCCCTTTTAAATAAAAAAAAAGGTAGCTTTGCAGTTTGGTTAATATAATAAAAGCAGGATACTATGAATTTATCATATTTGGTATTTTCTTTGACATTTTATAGCTGTTTGGAATCATTTCTTTCAGCAGTTATTTTATTTAGCACTTTTTGTGCAAGCTACAGTTTCTTTTGCTGGAAAAAAGTATACAGTTACATCGTCTAATGAGTCCCAGCAGGGAGTCTGAGAGCCTATGTGTCCTCCAAGATATTAATTGAATTTGAGAGTGTAGTTCCATAAATCAAAAACCTAAACAAAATTACAGTTAGACACTTCACAGCATAAAACAGGTATACTCAAAACTGTTTTTGTTTGAATAGTACTTATGTTAACTATTTATATTCAAATGATCTGATTCAAAGCATAATTTTAGATCTACAGCTAGATGTGCATTTTAAATTTTTGATAAATATAAGTTAAAAAGGAAATGAGGTAAGACTTCAATGTAGCCTTTAGTCTTTTAGTGTATCTTTTTAATTTGGTTAAAAGCAAATTGGCCAAAATGATTAAGCAAATAACTTAAATGTTTAATATTTAATAATGAATTATCTTGCTGATTTTCATTCAAATAGAAACTTTCAATTTTGTAACCTGTATTAGGAATATTCACACAACTCACTTCTTAAAAACAACTCTAACAAAGTAATGTGATGTACCTAATGGTTTTTACATACAAATATTTATTTCCAATAGGTAATAATAAACTAGAAAAATATTTGACAAGTAAAAACAGAAAGAAAAGGGAAAAAGAAAAAATTGTAAATTTAGTGTACAAATATGAACTATAATTTATCATCCATGTTTACCCATTAGAATAATTTTTATTAAAAAAATATTATAATATAGGAAAAATCTATGCTACAGTGTAATAAGAAAATTACAAAACACAAAATAATACTTGCAATTGAAAATTAAACAGACATCTTATGACTAGCTGGATCTATTTCCTTTCTATAATTTTCTATTTGTAATAGGTTACCTTTACTGTTCCTGTGTAATCTATGGGCAAATAAACCCCAAATATTTCAATATAGTATTTCCCCATAGTTTTTATGTCTAAATATCATGTTAATGAAAGAATGACATTATTTTTACAGACCTATTTAATATATATTTGCAACATGACTTAAACGCTATTAATTTTCATAAAAATGTTTCTAGATACGAAGTATTTTTCACAACCTAAAACAAAGGTTGTCACTTTTGTGGGTTGATATCAATAGTTACATTCATATCACTGAACAATTGCCTTGATGGTTTGAAATTTAGACTAAATTGAGTCTCTTTTCACAGTCCTTATGGAGACTGGGTGTGTGGTGGCTTATTCCTGTAATCCTAGCACTTTGAGAGGTCACTAGAGGTCAGGAGTTCGACACCATCCTGAGTGGCATAGTGAAACCTAGTTACTACAAAAAAAAATTAATTAAAATTAATAGTTAGCCAGATGTGATGTCTCACACCTATAATCCCTGTGCTTTGGGAAGCCAATACAATAGGATTGAGTCCTAGAATCCCAGGCTCTAGTGAGCTATAATTGTACCACTTCACTCCAGCCTGGGTGACAACAATTAAATTAATTATTAAATTAATTAATACAAAAAGTAACCATCACGGAATTCTCTGGCCATGTAAAACATTGCTAATTCTCAAGATTTCATAAGATGAATTCTGAGAATATCTTCGAAGGAGAAATGCCTCAGTGTCAATATTTGCTAGTTAAGCCACTAAATCAGAACATAATAAAATCTCTGCTTCGGTGAAGAATGTTTGTGAAGAATCTATGAGATTTTTAATCAGATGAGTCTGAAACTCTTAGCTAAACTACTAAGTAGTTTACTACTAAACTGCTTTTTAGCCACATAACCATATGCTTAATAATAGCTGGTGATTCTATAAAACATGTACTATTATTATTTACTTTTTACAAATAAGAAGGAGTATATGAGCTAAAAAGTAAAGAGTCCAAATGCATGCTAATAGGTAGTGTGGACAAATTTTAATCCTAATCTTTATTTTACAGATGTCAGGCTTCCCGATGATGTCATGATGCCTCCTTATCTGCTGTAGGAGTCTAACATTAAGTTTGTACCTACGCAAAATCATAAATGCTGTGTATTTTTATTATGAAAGAATAGTAACAATAATTACTAGTAATAATAGTACTCTACTATGTAGAGTAATAATTACATAGTAATAATAATCACTCTACTAGTAATGTATCCACAAGTAATGGCAACAATAATTACAATAGCAACTATGTAGACCTCATTTGAATTGGATGTTAAATTTTTAAACTAATGTATCAGTGTGGGTTTTCTAGTCTTTATAAGTACAGATCAACTGACAGAAATTTTTAGTTTTTGCTTTTACTTTTACCCAGAGTCCAATCCACCCAAGAAAAATTTTTCTCTATACTACTGAATAGAGTAATTTTTTCACCCCTCACCAATGATCTCATATAGTTAAAAATTGTTGGGGGCGGCACCTGTGGCTCAAAGGAGTAGGGAGCCATCTCCATATGCCAAAGGTGGCGGGTTCAAACCCAGACCCTGCCAAAAGCTGTGGAAAAAAAAAAAATTGTTGCATGTCTCAGATTAATGGAAGATTTTATTTCCAACCCTACCTTTGTATTCAAGATTTTAACTCCTTTCCCCATGTGACTATAAGCCCAAATCTCCTTTGTTAGCAGACCAATAATTCTCAAAAAATAACTGTATGGTCTGATTTTAATATTAGAATCTTATTTTTTAATTTTCTTTTATAAGAGAAATCAATAGTTCATCTGCTTTACAAGGCTTACATTTGGATATTTTTACTTTGTCAAACATTAACAAACAGAGGTCAGGCACGGTGTCTCAGGCCTGTAATCCTAGAACTCTTGGAGGCCGAGGCAGGTGGTTTGCTTGAGTTCGTGAGTTGGAGATCAGCCTGGGTCAGAGAGAGACCTCATCTCTCAAAACGTAGATGGATCTTATGGTGGACTCCTGTAGTTCCAAGTACTTGGGAGGCTGAGGCAAGAGAATCGCTTAAGCTCAATAGTTTGAGGATGCTGTGAGCTGTGACTCTACAGCTCTCTACTGAGGGTGACAATGTGAGACTCTGTCTCAAAAAAAATTACAAAACAAAACAACAAAAACAAAAGAAAGCAAAACAAAAAAATTAACAAATAGAAAACCAACAGTTCAGGTTAGAGCATAAAACTTTTCTGACAGATAATAAATTTTAAAGTAAAATTTTTGGTGATTGTTTGTCATGTTTGTTGATAGGTTAGCACAAAGTACAGTTTTATTTATTTATTTATTTTTTAGAGACAGAGTCTCACTTTATTATCTTTGTAAAGTGCTGTGATGTCACACAGTTCACAGCAACCTCCAACTCCTGGGCTTAGGCGATTCTCTTGCCTCAGCCTAACGAGTAGCTGGGACTCCAGGCACCTGCCACAACGCCCGGCTATTTTTTTGTTGCAGTTATGCCGGGGCAGGTTTGAACCCACCACCTTTGGTATAAGGGACTGGCACCCTACTCACTGAGCCACAGACGCTGCCCACAAAGTACCATTTTAAAACTAATGAACAAAAATATTTTACTATGAGTCCATAAGTATACACCATAAAGGGCAATCATCCTTCCAAATTTATTTGTGCTTTTTCTACAAGTAGTTATGATTTTCCACTTTTCTTTATAATTTTTTTTTAATTTCAGATTAATATGAGGGTACAAACTATTAGGTTACCCTGTTTGCATTTTTAGTTGTTTTAGACCTGTTCTCAGGAGGTGTGCCATATACGGTTACATTGTGCCCTTTAGGTGGGAGCAACTAATTCCCCTCTCTGCTCCCCTGTCCCCCACCTTCCTCCTCTCCCTCCAACTTGAATCGAGTTTTTCTCTGGATGGGTGTGTATCGAATCCCCTACTGCCTTCATATTAATATTGAGTACATTGGATACTTGATTTTCCATTCTTGTGATACTTTATTCAGAAGAATGTGTTTCAACTCCATTCAGGTGAATACAAAAGATGTAAAGTATCCATCGTTTTTTATCCACTTTTTCACTCAGATGTAGTCTCTTTATTAAGACAAAGTTATTTAAATCCTAAGAAAAAGCATCTTAGATTACAAATCTTTCTGTGATAAGAAACCCAGTGGTGGATATAATTACCTAATTCCTTGACATGTGCAGACTTCTTTATGGTCTAGTGAACAGTTTCACATTTATTGTCTTACTTTATTCTCAAAGCGACACTGAGGAAGAATCAGTGTAGGAATTATACCTCACACTGAACATGAAAAAGTTCAAGAGGAGGCAGTGGAAAGTAATTGAGGTGAGTTAGTGCTTCATCTAGGACATGCATGTAATCATCAGGCACTTCTTCATTATACATTTTACCCACTCAATGACTAATGGCAGGGTTTTCCCTAGTAGAAGACTTTGATAATAGAGTTGGACTCTAGGCAGCCACCAACATGTTTTTGCCTCATGATATTCCATACAGATAATCATTACAAAATTATTTCAGTAATTTTACGTATTCAATGTTTATCATTTTGTACTGAGTGACTTGCAGTGTGATAGGAATTAGGTTAAAACTTATTTAGATACTGTTTTCTCCAGTAGATCATGTGCTACCAGATTAAAAAAAGCATGATGTAATCAGTTCTGTTCATCTGTTGTAGAGAAAGTTAATGATGCACATAACAGGGGTCAATAACTGTCAGTAGTTATTATTTGTCGCTTGCTATACATCAATTATGTCTTCCCTTGCAATAACTCTGCAGGATGGCAATTTATCTCACACCTACCCAAATTTTAGGGTCCTACTTCATATCTAACTCTCCCAGGGAGGATTTCTCTACATCTTCAGCACTTTCCTGACCCAAAACTTTCAAACAATATCAGGCTACAGATTCACATGAATGTGATAATGGATAGAGTATTTGGATCTGGCTCAGTCTAAGAGACCATGTGACTACCCTTTACCCTTCTCTATTTTATACAGAGTAAAATTCATTCAGAATAAAATTCAAACTCCTTATCGAGGCCTTTTTAAATGATGACTCTGATTCTTCTCTGATCTCATCTCCTTCCGTTCTTCCTTCCCTCATCGCCACCTCCCAGACTTTTGCACTGTGGTTCCTTCTACCTTGACCCCTTCATTACCAGCTGTTCACCTGGCTCCCTCACTTCTTGCAGGTTCTGGGTCCTTTTCCCCTTTGCTTTGATGCCTCTGATGCTGCTGCTCCTGGATGCCAGCTCTCCATTCACAACTTCGTCTCTGCTGGAATTGCATATCGTGACAGAGAGAGGTACCTAGCTTTGGCCATTTTGATGTTGTTAAGTTGAGCCAGTGCTGAATCTGGGGTCCCTCAGGGAGAACAAAGCAGTCCCAGAAGATCGTATGGAGAGGGGAGGCCGATACAGGGAGGCCCACCAGTTCCAGAAAGTGAGTGTAGCTTCATGTCTCAATGAGAGGACAGTCACACTTCTATGCATTTCTTTCTATAAATCCATTTATCATACAAATTCCATCTTTTATTTAATGTAAGGGCAGAAACCACATTTGAGTGCCACTGTACTCAGAAAAATTTGTGTAGACTTGGTTTTCCATAAACATAGTTGCTTTGATTTTGTTCATTTGTTTGTCACATTGTTGTGAGGCTAACGTGATAGCTTTTCATTCTTCTTGGCGTAAATATGTTCAAGAATATTAGTAATATATAGTACTTCAACATAAAATTTTAATGTAATAATTATTTCAATGAATAATTTGTCAAATATTCACAGTATGTATTACTGGCAGTAGTTTGTAAAACTGTAACATATTTCAGTGTTCATAATGTATATAGATGGGTGATAGACGAATGTTAGCTTATAATCAGCACAGAAGCTTAATAAAACTACACTTAATTGGTGCACATATTCAAAATTCTATTTGAGAATTCAAGAGATTCTCATAGAGATGTCATAAATTCTAGTCTGGTGCCTTGAAATCAAACACATCTTCTTTTAAATCCCATTTCTACCACTTACTAACTCCGTGGCTTCGCTGGGTTTACGCTAACTTGCTTTATAAGAAATGAAGGGCTGGGAATCCCTGGGCAGGACAGAGGTGCACTATGGGTGGAGAATCCTTGGCTCCCACTATGGTGACAGGAAATGGCCCTGGCAGACTGATACTTTGTCTTCAAGAAGCTCCCAGTTCAGTTGTTGTAGCAGCTTTAAATCTCATGAGGGTAGAACAGTTCTCCAGCAGCTGAGAAGCCCGTTAACTACCAGGGGTAGGAGTGAAGGAGAAACAGAACAAAGCCCCTACCTACCTCTTCCACTGGGACACACTTTTCCAGGGTTGGTCTTTGCTGACATTTTGTTTCTTCTTGTTCTGCTTCACAACTTCCTGTGGAACCTCCAATAAGTTGTGGAACCTTTCCCTCAGAATTACCCCAGAGGTGGTTCTTCTTCTTCTTCTTCTTCCTCTTCCTCTTCCTCTTCTTCTTCCTCCTCCTCCTCCTCCTCCTCCTCCTCCTCTTCTTCTTCTTCTTCTTCTTCTTCCCCTTCCCCTCCTCCTCCTCCTCCTCCCCCTCCCCCTCCTCCCTCCCTCCCTCCCTCCCTCCCTTCCCTCCCTTCCCTCCCTTCCCTCCTTCCTCCTTCCTCCTTCTTCCTTCTTCCTTCTCCTTCGTCTTCTTCTCCTTCATCTTCTCCTTCTCCTCCTCCTCCTCCCTCCTTCCCCCTCCTCCCTCCTTCCTCCTCCTCCTTCCTCTTCTTCTTCTTCTTCTTCCTCTTCCTCTCCATCTTCCTTTTTTTTTATCTGAAACATTTTCTTCTTTCTGGATTGATCTGGCAACCATTGTCTCTACTCAACCATCTTCCTTTCTCTCCATTTGCTCACTTTATAATAATGTCATAAAAATATCCGTTGAGGGTTGTTTTGATGATTAAATATGGTATGTAATAAGTGAGCAAAGTGTATAGGAATGCCGAGAAGCTTATTAAATATTAGTCAATAAATTTCAGTGAGTTTCTATTCCCTTTAAAGTAATTTTTTAAATCACACATTAAATGGAGATGACAATAATTCCCTAGGATGTCTATGTGGCATATACAGGATTGTTTCCCTGCTTTTCTTTGGATACAATAACTCAGAAGGCTCAAAGACTTTAAAAAAAAAGTATTAATTTTCATCCATAACATTATTCTCTACAAAAATAAGACCAAGAATAACAAACAAAAAAATAAATGGAGTAAAAATTAAGCAGTTTTAAAGTTATGAATTTACTCAATTTATTTATAGTTTTAAGTAAAATAGTAGTATAGCTATAGTTGAATGTTTCAGGAGGTCACTAAACAAAATTGGCAATAAAGTAAAGGTAGGAAATCATGAATTCGACTTTCTCTCTAGATGGTATTTATGGTCAGACTTTTCCCATCAGATATAAATTGAACAATAAGCCTAATGTTCCTTGTCAAATAGATTAATATAATGTTTTGTTGCTGTGGATTTAATGTATGACATGTATGTCAGTGTTTCTCTTTTCTGCAATTCTCTGACACTTTTCTGTGACACCTCGTAATGAGAACATCTGAGTAGAAAATTTTCAGTTTCTTACATTCAACTGCATAAAAAAAAATACGTCTATGAGAATAAACATCCCCCTGCCTCAAATATGTACCATGAACATTTTCAGTCCTAAATTAAGTACCACGAACTATTGCAAATGGAAAGTGTGATTCAGGCCAATAAAATGTGAGTTCTTGAACTTAGCCTTCATATTATATGGACTGTGCATGAGGCTTATTAAGCCTCAGTATGTCTGCCTTACCTGGTGCTTCCCTCTCCCTCATTGGAAAAGGTGACAAATTGCAGACAATCTCCATTCAGTATTGCCAGTATTTTTTAGCATGAAATGGAAACTGGTAGAGATTTCTTCAGTCTGAGGGAAGAGGTAAAGGAAAGAAATAAACTAAACTATGAATGAAAATTAGCAACAAATCAGAGGATGTGAGTATATGTGCATGAAGAGAAAAAGAGGAAGAGGAAGGATGCTATGGTTTGAATGTGTATGTGCCACCAAAATTCATACATTGAAAACCTAATGCCTAACTCAGGTAGTAACATTAGGAGATAGGAGCATCCAGGAGGTAATTAAGCCATAAGGCTGGGGCCTCCATCAATGGGATAAGTGCCCTTATAAAGAGGCCCAAGGGAGCTTGTTCACTCTTTCACCATGTGAGGACATAGTAAGAAGGTGCCACTATGAACAAGGAAATAGGTTCCTCACTAATCTCTTGGCACCTTGGTCTTGGACTTCCCACTCTCCAGAACTGTGAGAAATAAATTTTTATTGTTAATAACCCACCAATCTATGGTATTTCATTATAGTAGCCCATATGACCTAAGGCAGAGGGAGAGAGGAGGAGGTGGAAGAGAGAGAGAGAGACAGTGAGAGAAGGAGAAAGAAAGAAAGGGAAATTCATGACTTGGTCCCAATTTTCTTCTAACTTAGAGAAAAAAACATGCCTTTGTTTAGTAGACTGCTTGTTAAAACTGTATGTGGTATGTGGTGCTGATATGGGATTTAATTGCAGCATTTCTTACTATTTAGAATTCAGTATCGTCACTTAAGTTTGAGAATGAAAGTTGGTTAAAATGAATTCTTAACTCCTACTACATATTATAATCTTCATTTTGAAGATATAATGTCCCATATACTTTTATTTCATTTACAACTAGTAACTAAGATTACATCTAATGAAGTTATGTGTGTTTTTTAAGAAACATGTACAGGGAAGCATTCAAAGAAGATTGTTTTAAATATGTCCACATCATGTTCCCACACAGACTCAGCAGTTTTCTTGGACCTGAATGGAATTTTTCACATAAAGATATTTCAGTTTTGTACTCAATGATTTTAATTGGAATGGAAGTCGGATGTCTGTCCCACAGAGGTTTCTTTCAATCCTGATGAGATTTTACTGCAATGGCAGGAAGCTGCCAGGGGTCACTGAGCTGCTTATAAATAGTCAGATTTTCTTGACAGTTGACAAGCATAATGAAAAGTTTGCTGATTCCTGGGTTTCAGGATTGCAGTCAATCCTCTGCCAACCAGAGAAATAAAGAAATAAAATAATTCTATAGAAAGCTAGTTCAGACTTTTATTGGTGAAATTTATCATTTTTTTCTAACTGTACAAATATAATTGCATACAATTAATATGCCATGCATTATTTGGAAAATCAGAAAAAGATTACAAAGAAGTAAACAAAAACTATTATAAAGTAAAATCTGACAATATTTTAACACTTTAATTTTCAAAGTGATTTTTTGCTTATAATTTAGAATTATTTAACAAATTTAGTAGGAATCAATCTACATATATATTTTTATCTTTTATATTTACCTTACATAAAACTATGATTACTTCTGGTAGTTTACTTCTGAAGTTCTTTTTAGATCTTAGTGTTTGATTGCATCTTAACATGTTAAACTAATTTTTGACATCCGTAATTTTTTATAACTATACTGCAGGGTGGAAAGACTGTAAGGAAGTCCTCACAAATTCAGTCTCCTTGAATTGATGCTATTTAGCACTTTCTTTACCTTAAGTGTAGGTAAGACTAGTGACTTGTTTCTAATAAACACACAGCAACCTAGAAAGCAGCATATACTTGAGTACTTGTATGTGATTATGTTACACAAGATTGCAACATCTACCCTGATGAAAAATTCAATTGCTACTTTTGAAATGCAAGCTGCCATACTGAGCTGCTCTACAGAAAGGGCCACATGGCATAGAAGTTACGGTAGACACTTTCAAGAATTACCATAAAGTTATAGTAATTAAGGCATCATTGTATTGACAGATGACAGAAAATTAAATAAAATTAACAGAATAAAACCCAGAAATAAACCCATAGTTTTATGGTTAGAAGATTTTAAACAATGATACATGAATAACATTGAGTATAGGAAAGTCTCTTAGTAAAGATGGGAGCTGGAAAAACTGGCTATCCATATGGAGAAAATAATATATGACCCCAATAAAAGAGAATGAAGGAATTGGTTTTGAGGTAGATCCATCTTCCCACACCTTTAACAATTAAAATTATAAAGTTTCTAAAGGGGATATAGAAGTATGACTTAGAGGTCTTGGGGTAAGCAATGATTTCTTTGTAAGGATAAAGAAAATACTAACTGTGAAAGAATATTGATTTCCTACTATTAAAATTATCTGCTCACATGAAGACAGTCATTAGAAAATGCATAGGCAAGTCACAGAATTGAAAATATTTTCTATGAACATATTTGCATTTAGCATATAAAATATAGATACTGCTAATAAAAAGAAGAAACAATAAAAATCAGGCAAAACTATAGAAACAATATATCTCAAAGAAAGATATAGAAATGTTCAACAAACACAAGAAAAGTGACTCAGTTTCTCAAGAACTTTTATTCATCAGGGATATACAAATTTTAAAAAATGATACACTAGGCTGGGCACAGTGGCTCATGCCTGTAATCCTAGTACTCTAGGGGGCTAAGGGGTGTGGATTGCCTGAGGTCACAGGTTCTAGACCAGCCCGAGCTAGAGTGAGACCTCATCCCTAAAAATAGCTGGGCATTATGGTGGGCACCTGTAATCCCAGGTACTTGGGAGGCTGAGGCAAGAGAATTACTTAAGCCCAAGGGTTTGATGTTGCTGTTAGCTGTGACACCACAGCACTCTACTGAGGGTGACATAGTGAGACTTTGTCTCAAAAAAAATGTTCAATAAACACCAGAAAAATGGCTCAGTTTCTCAACTTTTATTCATCAAAGGTATATAAACTAAAACAAGGATACAACTTCACAGCTACTACATTGGCTAAAATTTTAGGAAGCCTACAATATTGAGTACTGAGCTACAGAAATACATTGCTAGTAGGAATGTAAAATTATATAACAAAAGTACCTGGTACTTCTTTTAAAGTTAAGCCTGTACTAAATCTGACTTAAAACTTCTCCCACTGGTTATGTACCCTAAAGAAATTAAAACATTTACACACACAGACACATATACACACACAACTTATAAATGAATATTTCTAGAAAGTGTATTCATAATAGCCAAACTGGAAAGACTCAACTAGCCATCAACAAGGGAATAAGTCAATAAATTGTGGAGTGTTCATACACATTCCACTGAAAAGTAGAAACAGACTACTTATGTATAATAATATGAATAAATGTCAATACTAGGCTGAATGAAAGAAGCCAGATACAAAAGGGCACGTATTGTGTGACGCCATTGATATGAAGTTCTAGAACAGGCAGCATTAATCTACGATGGTAAAAATCAGTGGAGTCGTTGCCTTATGGGAGATGGTGATGAGATGAGGGCAGAAAGGAAATTTCTAATAATTCATTTCTTTATTGGTGTTCTCTGACCTTTAGAATTTAATCTGCAGTTTTCATTGTCTACAACCATACCTGGCATGTACAGGTGTTCAATAAATATTTGTTAAAGAATGAATAATGAGTGTGTGTACATTGTAGCATTTTCTATAATAAGAATTGGGGCATGGGCTAAATGTTAACATGGGCGAGATTCTTGAATATATACTTGGTGATTCAATCTATAAAATACCTGAATGCATATGATAAGTAAAAATTAAAATATGTAAAGACATACGTAATTCTTTCAAATTAGAGCAACTATAGGTACATTTCACTGATAGTTTTCTTTTCCACATAATTTTTACTAAAGGGAAAAGATAGCTCTATTGAAACAGGGTGGATGGATATTCTGAGCACAAAGCTCAGCAAATATGGTCCCTGGTGACTCGAATAATTAAATCAGAAATTAGCTCTCAACTGTCCAGTGATTTCCCTTGGATTTTCTTCTGTGATCATTATTTTGCAGAGAATGAGTTGAAGTATCATCAGTGACTCAGTTTTGTTGAACGAGAAGTTTTAATTTGGTCATCGATAGCTTACTATTACTATATGTTAAAGGAAAACAATGATGATGATTGTTAGGCCTTAAGCAACAAGTACAATGAATTGATGAGCACCAGGAAGGCTGTTTTAGCATATTTGTTCGAGCCTGTTGCATTAGAGACTACAAGATTCATGGCTTCAGGTGCAGGATGAAGCCTATATAATACCTGCTCCAAATCCCTAAAACCAGCAATGGGCCAATATGAGTGAAAACAAAAGGTGAGGTTAGAAGGTTGGTATGTGTTCATTTTACAGCTCTCGTACATTTAAGTGCCATCTCCAAGGGGCAACCTACAAATATCCTGGATTTCCTGTTACTCCCATGATGAACCATTAATACTGTTCCAAAAACTATAGATAAAATTCCATAGAGCTCTCTTTAGAATAGGACTCCAATCACCATTTCGAGCATCAGCTTCTGGTGCCCTGGACCTCACAGCATCTTTGAATGATAATTTATAAAAATTATCAATTCTTATTTATTGTAGGCTTCATAAGAAATGTTACTTCTTCAATTGCCCTTTCTCTTCCTATCACCCAATTCCTGACTCTGCCTCCTAACCAAAAAAAAAAGAAAGAAAGAAAGAAAGAAAGAAAGAAAGAAAGAAAGAAAGAAAGAAAGAAAGAAAGAAAGAAAGAAAGAAAATAAAGAAAAGCTCAGCCTTCACACCCCAGTTTGTGAAACTTTCTCTAAAGTTCTTAGATCTAATCTCCATAATATTCTATAGAATTCTTCTTTTTAAAATCATCTTCTTGATATTTAAAAAGAAATTTTCCTCACCTTTGAAATGCACGAGAGGTTTAGGGCTCATGAAACTTGTTATATTTCCCATGAAAATTGCATTTTGATTAGTCTCACAACTCATTTGACATCTGATATTTATTATATCTTAGTACTCCAGTCAAAACTTTCAATGTAACACACTATCACAGTAATTATTTCAGTGGAAACAATTTATCATTATATACACGTGTCTTGTCCACCAGACCATGGGCTGGGACTGTATCTCAATCATTATGTTCACTTTATTCAGATTTATATCGGTATATCACTGTCCTAGAAAGACCTTCTTACACCTTATTCAAAGCAGCCTTCCCAGGGCTATGCCATTCCACTCCTTTTCCATCCTAGATAGAGATAAAAATAGTCTCTTACTGTGGAATATGAAATGCATGAAGGCAGGGGCATTTGTTCATTTTTCCTTCCTCTTTCTAGCCTCTCAGGGTGCCTAATGTAAATTACTAGATCATTGAATACATGTTGAAAGAATAATGGATAAATAAATAGATAAGTGAATATATAAACAAGTAAAAAAATGAAAAGATGTCATAACACATTTTTGTTGGTTGGTTAAAAGTTTGGGAAGTGGCCTGAGATAGAAGCCTTTAGCAGCAACATGCAGGGAGCATCATTGTTAAGGAACAAAGCAAGAAAAAGTAAAAATTTTTGGAAGAAAAAAGATCAGGTTTTCTAGTCTGTGACACCTTTTATTATAACACTTCTTACAATATCATAAAGATAGATTTATTCTGCTATGGTTTTACTATGAACCCAAAAATGTACTTTCTATGATTTTATGGATATTCAATTTTGTTCTCATAACAGCCCTACAAGGTAGGGATGACACAAATTTCATAGATAGTAATAATAGTAATCATTATTTACTTATAAATATATGTGATGTTTTTATTTATGGTTTAACTGTATATCAGGTTTCTTACGGTTGCTTTTCATTTATTCATTTCATCATCATCCCAATGCAATGAGCTAGATACTATATATAACACATAGACAAAAACTGGACCTCAAAGAAGTTATAAAACTTGATTAAATTATAAAAGAAAAAAATACACTGCATTTCTTATTCCAGTCTTTTATCCTAAATGGCAGAGTCCTTGTTTTTTCTCCTGTAACAGAATGT
Source organism: Arctocebus calabarensis (assembly GCA_963573935.1). NCBI lineage: Eukaryota > Metazoa > Chordata > Mammalia > Primates > Lorisidae > Arctocebus > Arctocebus calabarensis. The sequence continues at coordinate 46,175 of CAUYON010113347.1, forward strand.
TTCAACACACATGGCAGCAATTATACATAAAATATATATATATATATATATATATCTTTAAATTTCTTACTATTCCATACTATGTTTTCTCCATGCTATTTGAAAAGCAATTTTATTTGGAAAGTTTGAGAGCCTTCATAACTTACCAAATTGTATAGTTTTTTTTCATTTCATTTGAAGTTGTCACTTAGTAAATATTTTCAGTAAAAACTTCAGGAGACTTATCAGTAACATAAAATCGTCACAGATGGAAGCTTCCCATTTCATTCAGGATGTTGCCTTGTTCTCCATGATTTGAACAAAGTATAGTTTTGTTGATTGATAAACATGTGAATAGAAAAAAAGGAATAGCACAGTATAAATAAAATTAATAACAAACTCAATCTGAAAGATGCAGGCATGGAAAGAAAATATACAAGTTTATAAAAGTTATATACATTATATAAATGTTATGGAAATACTTCCCTTACCTATCAAATTTTTTATGGTTTAGAATCCAGTGTAATCTATGTAAATACAATTTTCTTTCAAAAATACTCCAGATTTGGTTTATAGATCACACTTATGGTGCATCTTAGAAGGGTACAGGTGAAACTTACTAAATGCAGAATACGAATGTTTTCATACAATAATCAAGGAAATCCCATGAAGGTTACCTCCAACAGTTGGATGAAAATATTTCAGATAGTATATGAAGCCAGCATATTGTACCCCATGATTGAACTAATGTACACAGCTATGATTTAATTTAAAAAAAAAAGAATTGTAACAATTTCAGTTAGAAGAACAGTCCTATGGTCCCCGGGTTGAAACTATTTTAAGATACACAAAAGGGGGGGAATATGTAGGAAACACCTGAAAAGAAACACCTTGGCAATAAGGGAATGAGGAAAGGATGTAACACACTGGTCTCTTGTTAAAGAGCACGAGAGCACTAAGAGCAAAAGACGAGAACACTGACATTATTGCATAACAGTCTCCACACCTTTGCTATCACTGCTATAAAGAGCCTCAGGGGAAGGTACCGCTCTTCTTCAGACTGACTGACTGCTACCGAGAGATTGCGCTGAGATGCTCACTCCTACTAATATAGGAGATGCCTGTGACTAAGCTAAGATGCTTCAGCCCCTGAGGTCTGAATGAGACATACCCAGATGGAAAATGCATAGTGGTCCACGTCCAGACAGTTTAATGGGCTGGGGCCAGTGGCCATGAAACTAAAAAAAGAAAAAAAAGTCATTATGAATTGGTTAAGTGCACATACCTTCTTGTTCAAACGTTTGTGTTATTGCCATCACAGAGTAACAAATCTCTAAACATAAGTTAAATGATGGAATTCCTCTCACTTGCTTTGTATCCACAAACTGGTGTGATTCCCACAACTTAATATAGCCTGAAAATAAGAGGCCATATCGACAGTTTGCAGTTGTGGATTTGAGGAAGTTTATTTGCAAATTGAATGACAAGAGTCAAAATTGAAATGACAATAATAACATCGTTAGATAACTTGCCAATGAGATTCTGCTAAGCTATGAAATATTTATGCATACCTTTATTTTTCTGTAAAACAACCTTTCTACAATAAAGAAATAACATGCCATATCAACAATGGAGAGAAAATAATACATTCACAAATACACACAAAGAGGAAAAGGTCGATAAATTCCCCTCAAGCTGCCCATGGAGAACAGATTTTTAGAAGTCACATATTTTTTCATACTATCTAATTCTCTGAAAACAAAAGGACCTGAACAGAATGTATTATTGTTAGCTTTGTATTATCCAATTAGTGTGTAATCATGGGTCCCTATACATTGTTAATGTGGATTTTGAACTTTTACTGGAGAAAGTGTAGTGGTTCATGGGTACACTCTTAGATCTGCTTCTGAAGGCCACTTGATCATGTGAACCTTAGCAACTTACACTTCTCTAAGCCTTTGTTTCCCTGTCAATAAATTACCAGTACTGAACTAGGAAATAAAGGCTACGCTTATGATTAAATGGCGCAGTGTGAAGAACGAACTAACCGAGGTTCCAGGCGCAACTGTGTTTAATGTCAGTGATTAATATTGCCAGTTTCCTGATACTGAGGGTTGGTGGGGAAAGAAAACTGCATCCTGATATTCCTCAGCACATCGTTTATTGTAAAATATTCATAAGGAGAGAAATGAAACAAAATTTACCCCCAAACTCTACTATGCCTCTGATAACAAAGTAGCCCAGGTTCTATGATGCAATTTAATAATCACACACACTCACTGCTTCCCCTCCAGTACAGGGAAAACAAAATGTGTGTCACACTTAAGTTCTTTCCAATACTGTACTGTGCCAGCGGCACACCCCCAGAGCATATGGCCAACGGAACATTCACTTCTGCTTCTGCACTTGAAGCTTCTCTCCAGGGAGATGCTCTTCCTTCTGGGGTTTATGCATTTGAGCAGAAGTGCTGCACTTCTTCGCTCACCACGTAGTGCGCTAGAGATCTGGCCTTCATTTAATTTTGCACTAATACTGCAGCAGTGCAAACCTGTTTGACATGTTTTAGCTGATGCTACATAGTACTTTTCACAAAACTACACTGAGTTTATTGATTCATTGGAAGTCTAATTTTTGAGCAAGACCATTTTAGTTGGAATAGAAGTTGTTGATAATACAACTGCTGGAGAAAAGAAGAGTGGATAGCTATCAACTATTAGCAAGAGTACCTCTATTTCTTTTATAAAAATTGCTTCCTAGACTTTGCTCAAAAGTCAGTTCCTACATGGATATCAGTTGCAAAGCCATTGTTTATATAACCAGGAGTCTGGCAGATTCAGACAAGTACCACCTTTACATATATGCTAATGTGACCGGATATTTGGCTGAGAGCATTATGTACCAGCTGTTTCCACTTTACCTTACTTACAAGGTATTTTTTTTTTACTTTAGATTCTGGACAGGAAGGCATTGCTAATCAGGAAAAACCAGAACAAAATTTCATGCAAACTGCATACAGTATAGCCAATAGTTTGTTACCATAAATAGTAAGAATAGAAAAACTCTTTCAGTGACCAATCCCTCTTCATCAAAGAATTGCGACCATATTTTAGACACCTGTGATTGTTGGCAAGCCGCCGATGCAGTCTTTGCGTGTATTTTCCCCCTGTGCTTGTGCTTGTTGGCCTGGTCATCTTCTGCAGTGCTGGGGATGTCTGACAGCTAAATCACATGACTTCATCTACGTAGGTCCATTTCTGATGTTTGACTCATCCTCTTTAATGTCACTGCTATTTTTCATCTTCTCTTGTTTTGTTTCACAACTATAAAGATCCTGCTGGATGGGAACTCTTTTTCCTTTTACCTTTATTGATTTAACCATCCAAAATTGTCAAAATGGACTACTGGTCACCTAAATAATGACAATTTCATACAGTTCTACTTAATGTCTTCACTTTGTTTTACTTGCCTTACACACTTCACTTTTGAAACCATCTTTGTCGCTGCCTTGCTGCCTAGGGGCAGGTGCTACTTCTCTAAAAGATGCATGTGGCCATATATGAATGACATCAATCAATGTACCTTCTCTCTCATGCCTATTGCCGTTTTGATCAAATAACAGTCTCATCATACTATTTAGTTTCACCTTATAACTTTATTAACCTTGCCCTGAACAACAAAATTTTTTGCTCTGTTCTGATACTTAGGTATCAACGATTCCTCTATTTTATTTCCTCCCATCATCATTATATCTTTCATTATTATTATGGTATCAAAAATGTTCGTAGTACTTACTCTGTGCCAGCACTATTCTTGACACTTTTCTACACCTATATATTAACTCATTTATTGTAATGATATTATTTATTGTCTCAGCTAGGCAGAGGAGCAGATGAAGCAGTTGAACTTATTTGAACTTAAATGAAGCAGGTATTAATTTACCTTGTAAAAATGATTCTGTAGCTCAATAAGTAAAATAACGTCACACCTAGACAAGTAATAGTGTAACATCGGGACACACAAGTAAAGAGAAAATAATGAAATAAATTGAATTCAAAATACCTTATCTATAATGGACCAGTCTAGCAATCTTCTCAAATGCAATAAATGGGCTCAGCGCCTGTACCTCAGTGGCTAGGGAGACAGCCAGATACAACAGAGCTGGCCAGCCTGGGCCTGCCAAACAACAATGACAACTACAACCAAAAAATAGCCAGGCTTTGTGGCGGGCACCTGTGGTCCCAGCTGCACAACAGAATCGCTTAAGCCCAAGAATTTGAGGTTGCTGTGAGCGGTGATGCCATGCCATTCCATCCAGGATGACATAGTGAGACTCTGTCTCAAAAAAAAAATGCAATAAATGAAAATATAGGAAATTGACTAATAGCACAAAAATGTTGAATGAAATAAAAGTAAATCCAGAATTCTGTAACATATCATTGGAGAGTGAGAATACATAAATACATGTCAAAGATTAAAGATGCAGGATGAAATTAAAAGGAAAAGGTTATAACCTTCCTAAACTTTTTCAGAATATTAAAATTGTTTATTAATCTATTGTGAAATTTAATTATAGAAATGACTGGAGAAAGAACAAATGTATAATTTCTGAAGCTGCTGGAAAAAAATAGAATAAATTAATATTATGAACTTAGAAGGAAAGGATGAAAAGAGCAAAGAAAGTTATTAAGGATAAAAACATGAAGAAATAAATTAAATAGAAGTGATTATGCTAATAAATAAACCTACTGCCATTATTATTAAAATAAACTCTCAAGGTAACTTACTAATATCAGATAAAGTAAATAAAATTATATAGTAACAAATGGAAAGTTTAATTTTTTTTTTATTTTTTTGAGACAGAGCCAAAGCTGTCATCCTGGGTAGAGTGCCGTGGCATTCACAGCAACCTCCAATTCCTGGGCTCAAGGGAGTCTCTTGCCTCTCCCTCTCAAGTAGCTGGGATTATAGGCGCCTGCCACAACGCCCGGGCACTTTTTGGTTGCAGCCGTCATTGTTGTTTGGTCAGCCCAGGTTGGATTCGAACCCACCAGCTCAGGTGTACATGGCTGGCGCCTTAGCCCGTTGAACCACAGGTGCGGAGCCACAAATGGAAAGTTTAAAGAAAAGAAATAGGAAAAGATGTATGTGTGTATGTATACATATATATTCTGCATGTATATATCATATATATGTACTGTACACACATATGTAATAACATATATATTTATACACATAATACGTGAAGACTAACTAAAATAAAGTTGTTAAAATCCAAATAAACAAACCCCTATGTCTAAGAGCATCATGAGGGAAAGATATTTTAAAAATACCATGAATATTTTAGTTCTGAATTAGTACATATTTATTAGCAAGTCTTAAAACATAGCAAATAAAATATTAAAAGTGAGGGAAGAAAAATTATTTTTTAAAAATCTTTCATTGTATACTTGGATATGGTAGACTTCTTTCAACACTGACAAAACAGACATAGCATAAAAATATGAATTTGAACATTGTAACCAACAGGCATGGTATATAATTTGAAATCAATAAATTATTTTTAAGAACACATGAAAAATTCAGCATTACCATGAATTAAAAGTCAAAGAATCAAAATCACAGAAAGAAATATTTTTCTGACACAAGATAATAAACTTAGCCATAAATATAAGATAAAATATTTTTTAGACAAATGCAGAATTTTAAGTCAGGCAAGCATCTATTATAAAAAAGGAAATTATAAGATATTTATAAGATAATGGTGACTCCCACTTTTATCTCTCCAATTTAGTCATAATGGTGACTCCCACTTTTATCTGTCCAATTTAGTCCTCGCTTTTGAACTTAACCCTTAACCCTTAACTTAGCCAGTGAGTGTTAAGTTCAGATGCAAGGACTAAATTAGAGAGATAAAAGTAGGAGTCACCATTATCTGGGCAACGTAACAACCAGGATGCCTGAATTTAAAATGTACGAACAATTCATAATCTTTGTCTCTGAACTTGACCAACCTTTAGTTTTTCTCCATGACATTTACAGCAACCCAATCTTTTCAATTTCTGAATCTGAATGTCTTAGAGTCTTCATTAATTTATTTCTAACACACATTATGTGCAATTTATCTGCAAATGCTATTGGCTCAACTTCAAGATAGAAGAAGAATCTGGCTTTTATTCATCTCCCCCTCTGCCCTTACATAAACACACACACACAGGCCACCACCTATTAATTAACTCTGGTATGGAATGTGGTAATAGAGTTATACAGAGCTGCCTGCTTTTTTACTCTTGGTGATAAAATAATATTTACATGTATGCAATATATCCTGTTTTTATCATTGCTAAATAATGTCTTTAGGAAAAACACAGATTGTTATTACATAACAATTATAATTATTCTATTCTACTATAATATATATTATAATATGTGATATATATTATAATATATGACAGAAAGTTACAGGGACAATTGTGTAATCCTCACAGGATTGGGAGGCTGAAGCAGGAGGGTGCCTTGAACTCAGGAGTTCAAAACCAAACTCATCTCTACTAAAAACAGAAAAATTAGCTGAGCATTATGATGGGCACTTACAGTCCCAGCTACTCAAGAGGCTGGCGCAGGAGGATCACTTGAACCCAGGAGTCTGAAGATTGAGGTTCAAACTATGAGCTAGACAGATGCCATGGCACTCTAGCCTGGACAATAAAGTGAGACTTGGTCTCAAAAAAAAAAATTAATAAATAAAAGACCAAAAGAAGAAGAAAATTATGAAGTCGGATTGTATAACTTTTGTTTCTAGGATAATTATAATCATTTATTTTATTTTGTCAGAATATATTACTTTTAAATAAAATATTAATTAGATTAATTTCATAGTTTCTTTTTCATAGATACATCTTCTCTAATTTAAGATAAAATTAATCAGAGGCACAACTTGTGGCTGTTCAGCTCCAAATCTGTTAGAAAATCCTACCTATGAAGGTCACAACTCCAGGGACTCCTTCTCATAAATAAAATGCAAATGGCAGCCCCTCAGCAAAGCTGCAAAGGAAGCCTCTTGTAGGTGTGCGTCGTGGTGTTCCTGTATTCACCAACTCACCCAAGTGTCTGGAGTGGGTTAAATTATGGTTCCCAAGCACCAACTTCTTTATAACAGAACAATTTGCTCATGACTATATAATAGTTTCATTGTGGACTTGCCCTTCCTGTGACGTTCAGTTGCATTATGTGCTTGGGCCTCCTTTGAGCTTGGATTGCTAGTGGACATGGCACAGGCAGAGACTGAAGTGAGCCCGTGTGGTCAGTTACTCTCTTGCACGCCCACCTCTTGCCATTGGAAGAACGTGCCACATGTAGACTCAGGTATGGGAAAATGATAGCCATGTGGAGCTGAGTGAGATGACCCAAGACGACACTTGGAGCCAAGCCCAGCTGGGCCCTGCCTTAATAAGCCAAACACCAGATGACGAACAGTTGACAGAGTGAGAAACTTTTTATGATAGTGGGTTTTGTGGTAGTTTGTTACATTATTGAAATGACAATGGCTGACTGTTAACATGGCCTGAAAAACAACTGAAATAGCTAAATTACATAAGGAAATGTACTTATAGTCGGTTTCATGTGAAAGTTACATTACTGTGAGTTTCTTAGAAGTTTACACTGTATTATTCCTGCCTTCATAGTCAAAATCATCCTTTATACAGGTACCATCCTTGTTTAATTGAATAAACATTCATTCGTCATCCCCTGGGTTCCAGAATTCATGCTGGTTTGTAGGGAAGGATGTAGGGAAGGATGGGACATCATTGGCTTCAGAAAGCGTGTATGTAATTGAGCAAGATAAACCAGAAACTTAATAGTGGAAAATCACTTGATAAACCATTCTATAAGAAGTCCTATATAAAGACACCAAGCTCATTTGATATGCATTAGACCAATACAATGGCTAACTTGTGCAAATGCATCCAAGCTTTTCCCTAGGTAGAAATCAGCTTACATATATGATAACTGAAGGCATGGTTTTGATTTTCACCATCACCACCCTCCAGGGAACTAGGACTGAGAAACTTAACTCTCTGACAACCTTATTTATTTAGAACACAAAATACCAAAAAGACATTTCTTAAACTGCTGAACAAATGAAATTGATGTTACAACTTTCATGCACTTAAAATCATATATCTTATAATATTTGTCCTGAGACCCTCCAACCACAAAGTATTTATTATATTTTTATCCCTTGTGAATCTCACAGCACATCTTGTAATTATTGATTAGCATATTTTCAGACAGAAACATGAATGTAGACATCGCCTATACATAAAATGAAAATCCAAACATGAAATTAAGACAAAGGCCACTTTCAGAACCCATTGAGATTGTGCCATTTAAAGAGAAAAAAATGAATCATCTTTGTAATAGAAACCCATGTTTGAACTGAAATAGAAACATAGCAGGAACGGTGGCAGGAAAGATGAGGAGTGTGGCTTTGTTCAGTAGGAGGAACTAGTCTCTATAAAGGTGACACTTGATTCTATTTTTTAGGGCCATGGTCCCCAACCCCTGCACCGCTGGCCATTACTGGTTTGTCCATGGCCTGTTAGGAAGAAGGCTTCACCCCAGGAGGTGAGCTCAGGCAGGAGAAGTTTCCTGTCTATTTACAGCCTCTGTCCATGCCTCACATCACTGCCTGTGCTCCACTTCTTATTAAATCAGCATGGCATTGGATTCCCAGAGGAGTGTGAACCCCATTTCTCAGGAGGATCTAATGCCTGATGATCTGAGAATGTGTTGAATCATCCCCAAACCACCCTGTACCCCCAGTCTGTGGGAAAATTGTCTTCCATCAAATTGGTCCTTGGTGCAAAAAAGGTTGGGGGCTGCTAATTTAGAGGACTTGTCTGACAACTGATATTTCATTTGCCACTTTCCTATGCTTCTGTCAACATTTTTTCATCAATGTCTTACCAACACCAATGTTAAGAAGCATTCTTCTAAGAGATTCCTGCTCCCTCTGCTCATTCCATCCTCCCCACCATACTTCATTGGAAGCCCACCAAGATTTCATCCTTGCTGATTCTCTTTAGGGAAACACTTACTGATTTCTCAGCTTAAAATTCCTTATATATATATATAATGGAAATAATAAAGTTTATCTTGCACAGTAATGCTGAAAATTAGACATCATATATACAAAAAAATCCATCATAGTTCCTGGTACATAGAATGATTAGATGAATAATATAAATTAAATATTTAAATAGCAAGGTTTCTGAGCATGAGCTACCACTTAATGGAAGATACTAAACATAGAGTGTCCATAAAGTTCATGTGCAATTTTAAATTGCATACTGTTTTAAATTGCACATGAACGCTATAGCCACCCTGTATGGCAACTTTGCCAAATATTAAATTATTGGATCATTAAAAAAGCAGAAATACATCCTGCTGCATATACATCTTATAACTTCTAGTTCTGAAGTCATCAAAGATCTTCAATCAATCATTGTCTTTAATTGATTTAATATACTATTTTTTTAATGAACAGTATCTTGACTTTGTCAATATCCTTCAAATCTAAATCTGGGAATTTTTGAAATGACATTTTATCATATGCATAAGTTGAGGGGATAGGAGATGAGCACTTGTGGTAGCTGTTCTAACTTCAACAGTAGAATATTTGTTCCGATTTGTTTCATTATCTCAATGCTATAGACTGCCATGCATATCAAAGGCCTTAATTACAGAGTTGAAAGACATGATTCACAGTTGATAAGAAAGAAAATCATTACAGTCTCACAAGCGACCTCCTACTTTCCTGAGCAAGGATATGGTCTGATTGAGGGGCATGGCACTGTAATTATAATGTCCTTTTAGGCCTGATTGTAACTGTAAAAAATGTGTCCTCTGACAACAATCTGCTTTTTGTTCATAAGACAAATTAGCTCATTTGTTCAGCAACTAACATATCCTTTGTGTCTTGTCTTGATTTGCCAGATGATCAAGAACTCAACAAAATTCGCACTTAATTGTTTCCATGTCACTTACCAAATATTGAAATGGGTGAACTTTTTAAAGTTATTTCAGAAATTCCTCCCATTGAGAAGTTTTATAGACTGTCAATTATCATTCCCATGGTAATGAAAGGTGTCCCGTCCCGCGGGACACAGTTATTCGTGGGGGCGAGGGGGACCGAGCCTGAAAGAGAATGGGCGAGAAAGAGAGAACGAGACCAAGCAGGTTTCTTGTCAAGGTCTGTTTAATGGCGGCGGGAAGCCAGTTTTTAAAGCTTACAAG
>CAUYON010113348.1:0-48389 GCA_963573935.1 Arctocebus calabarensis
CACCCTGGATAGAGTGCTGTGGCATCACAGCTCACAGCAACCTCCAATTCCTGGGCTCAAGCGAGTCTCCTGCCTCTGCCTCCCAAGTAGCTGGGACTACAGGTGCTCGCCACAACGCCCGGCCATTTTTTTGGTTGCAGCTGTCATTGTTTGGCGGGCCGGGCTGGAGTCCGACCCGCCAGCTCAGGTGTATGTGGCTGGCGCCTTAGCTCAGTGAGCCACAGGTGCTGAGCCTGCACCTGGCTTTTTAATTTATTTCATCAATATTTTATAGTTTAAAGTATACAAATCCTGCACATGTTTGTCATATATTAAGTATTTCATTGGGGGAGTTTTGTAAGTGGCATTACATTTTTTTTTCTAATTGTACATTACTATTGTACAGAAATATGATTGATTTTTGTGTGTTGACCTTATTAATCTCACTGTTAGTTCTAGAAGGGTTTGTTTTTGTTTTCATGAAATTGCTTGGGATTATCTATATAGACAATCATGTTGACACAACTAAGGACAGTTTTATTTCTTCTTTTCCAATCTATTTGCCTTTACATGGTGTTTTCCAAAATTGTAGCTTTTGCCAGTATTTTTAAAAAACCCAACAGGTTATTTTACATAAAAAGAAAAACTGGCTTTAAAATTCGAAAAGCTACACAGGGTCTCCCTCATGGAACAACTTGGCGGAGCTGAGGAGCTGCTTCCACGCACCTGGGGCACATACTCTCCGCTGTTTCACCAACTCGTTCACCCAGTTTGGTCACTGCCAACCTCTTCAGTCATCTGCATTTGTCCCTGCTGCCCTGGCTGGCAGTGTTGGAGGATGGCCAAGAGCGCCTGCCCTCCATCCCCTGCCCTGAAGTAGCAGAGATTGGAAGGGACATCAGGTAGGCACATGGAGCATCTCCAAGTCAGTCCCTGAGCTGAGACCCACGATCCAGGCTGAAGCAAGGAAGTTCTAGCAAGTGCCAGTCAGAGAGATGGTGCCCAAGGACCAGGTTGGTTCCCACTGTCACCTTCAACAAGGAAAGCATCACAAACACCAAATTGTCTAAGGTGTTTCTACCACTGGTGCACAGTAGGGACTCAAATAGGAATCATAACAGCCAACACTGCAGGCTCTGGTCTAAGTACTTTTATAGGAAAATGCCTTTAGTCTTCTCAGTCATGCTATAAATTCTATTATCCCCCACTTTCTGGAAGAGGAAACTGAGGCACAGAATGGTCAAGTAAACTTGGCCATGGTCACACTGCTGGGAAGAAGTAGATGAAAACTAGGCTTTCTGAACCCCAAATCTGGGTTTTAACCAGCTGGCTCAAATGCCACCAAGATTATATTGAATTTTACAACAGAAGTCGCGTTCCTCCCTCCCCATACACGTGTGGCCTCACCACCTGTCTACACCAGCTGCTGCCCTGACCTCTCTGGGCAGAGACTCCAGCCTCTGCCATCCTTGGGGAAGGGGTTCATTGGAGGGTCAGTCCTGGGGTCACTGTGAGGAGCCCTGGGACATGCGAGTGATCAATTTCTACTGAGGAGGCTCAGCCAGCAGGATGGACGTCAGGCCAGCTGCCACTTATCAGGGTAGCTGACGTGTCACTGGGGCTGGAGAAGGACGTGCCCCATGCTTTGTCCTCAACCACACGGGGCCAAACTCCCAGTGCAGAGACTCCCGCCCAGCACGTGCTCAGTGAGTGACACGTGTTATCGTCCCTGCGCTGTGCAGAAGGGAAATTCACGGAATGGTACAAGCTCTAGCTGCACACGTCATTTCTTAAAGGTCAGCAAATGCCCTAACCATGCTAGAAAAGTGAAATAACAGCAATTCTAACAAAATAGTATTTATTACGTGACAAAGCATTTTCCAGATGTAAATCTCTGAGCCTGACTCCACTGGAATGAAGTCACTAGGCGTTCACATGTAAGCCCAGAGGGACAGTGAGCTCGGGGTGACAAATGCAGAGTGACACACACGTGGTGCAGTGACCTCACATCACAAGAACATGGCAGCAGATGTGCCACAAAGGTGGCAAGTCTTCCCTCGATGCTGACCTTAAAAATTCAGCGTGTCTTAAAATCTTGGGGGGAGGATAGAAGGAAAAGCTGTTGTGGCCACTGTGTCCTTTGTCCTGTCCTTTCCAAGGCACAGGCCGACTCTGGCCGTGTTCTCTGTCCCTGGAGCCACGCTGCTGTGGAGCTGCACATCTGCTTTCCTCTGGCCAGGGAGGGCTGCTCCCTGGGGTGTCAGCGCCCGAGACCTCCAGTTAAGTCTCCACAATGCTCAGAACACGAACACGCCTGAGATCAGGAACACGCACGGTGAGAATTTCCAGAACTGACCCTTCAAGCTAGGAGTAGGCGACCCATGGGAGGACAGTCTGGGGCTCTGCTCTGCGTGACACAGAGACTGTCTGCCCCTGTCCCACCCTCCTGTCCTTTCCCCACTTCAGGCGGTAGGGGGACTCCTTTGCCCCCACCCCTGTCATTCCTGGGGGTGTGGTGCCCAGTTCAGATGTCCTGAACATAGGGCTGAGCAACTCCCAGAAGAGCTTCATTTGGTTCACAGAGAGGCCCCCACACTTTTGAAAAATGGAATTTGTGGTCAAAATATTAAAATGAAGAGGCTTTACATTAAAAATTACATCTCCACCTTCTCTTGCATAATCAGAAGATCTAGGAAGGTTGGGGTGATGCCCCCCTCAGCAGTGATCATGGGACTGAGCTGTGAGTACACCCCACGGTGCTGGTGGTCCCCCTTTTGCCGCAGTCCCCCCTCCCTCTAGGGGCCCCACTCCTGGCCTGTTTGAACCACTCACACCCTGCCTCACCCCCCCATGAGTGTTTGTGAGTTCATGTCTCCATCAAACTGAGGACTCCACAGTGAGCCTGAGGTCACTCCATTCTCTGAGCCTCAGTTTCCCTTATCCCTAAAATGGAAGTGACACTAGTCCCAACCTTGCAGAGCTGCTGCTAGGACAGAGTGAGATCATGAACATGAGGTGCCTGGGATGTACACACTCAGATCAAACCCCACAGCTTCTTTCTGGGGTTACAGTGTATAAAGCCATGGGGACAGCACAGGGCAGGGTACAGAGGGCAGACTCTCAGGGGCGGTTGCCGGGGCCCAAGTCCCCACACCTTGAGGCACATCTGTGTGAGAGGATGGGACCCTCAGCTCTCTCTTCTCCCCCCTGCTCCTCACCTCCACCACTCACCTCTGCTCCCTCTACCTCTGGGTCCATGACTGGGAATTAAGGCTGCACTTGCGGCCTGCCAGGTGTTTCCTTGCATCATTCCTTGGCTTTTCCTTTGCCAGTGACAAAATCCACATCAAGACTTAAAAAAACTCCCAAGAACCAAAGAACAGAAGTCACCTTGTTTGTTTTTACACATTGATTGGGTGGCTTCAGGCACGGCTCTATCCAGGGGCTCGTTGCGGTGCTGTCTCTCCACCTCTCAGCCCTGCTTCCCTCCGGGTCAGTGATGTTTGACAGGCACTTTGAGTGTGGCAAGGTTGGTCTCCAGCAGCCAGGCTGACATCTACCAACTCAGCAGCCTCAGCAGGAACTGGGCTTTTCCTCTGTGAGTCTGGCAGAGTCCCAGGGGTGATGCTCATTGGCCATGATTGGGACACGTGGCTCTTACTGGCAGGCCCAGGTCCCTAACAGCCCTGTGCAGAGGACGGGGTTACACCACATGCACTGAGAGTGTGAAGGGGTTTCCACTGGGACCCCAGGGCCGTGTCAGGGAGCAAGCTGTGGTGTTGGTGCCCACAACAGCTGCGTTAGGTCCCAGGGGGGTTGTCCTACCAGGGATGCTTTGTCACTATTGCCTGCGCAGTCTCCACACCTGCCTCCCTGGTCCTCCCAGAGGTTCCCGAGCTCCTGGGTACCCTTTAATCCTTTCCTGTCTCTGCCACCAGCTGGAGTGCAATCTTGGGTCTGTGAGGAATGCCCTCTTCGCTCAATGGTACAGCCTCATTGTGCAGGTGGGGAGGCAGAGTCCCAGAGAGGGAGGTCACTCCCAGGGTCACACAGTGGGTGAGTGGTGGAGACAGGAGTTGAAGGGGGTTCAGGAAGGCGGCCCCTGGCCGTCCATGCCTTAGCAGGGCCAGGGCCCTGGGACTGGCCTGGTGCCCCTGGCTGAGGTGGCTTTACAGGGACAAGCCAGGGTCCCACCTGTGGTCCCTCCATTGGTAGGTGGAGTATTGCTCTGCTTCAGCCAATTTTCATAGATCTAGGCCAACGGTGGGATGCAAAGGTGAACTCTAATGGCCATTGATTTCTCAGCAGGAAGCTGCTCTCCCCCACCCCCCACAAGCATTTCCTCCTAATGGACCCAGAATGGTGCTGCCTGGGGCGGGGCCACCCTTGGGCACCGCCCTCACCCCAGTGTCTACATCTTCTAAGGCTTGAAATGGAGTTTTGTGGGGTGTCCCAGGGTGAGAGAGGCTCTTGATCACGGTCCAGCTCTAACCCTCTTCTCTGGCCATGTCTGAAATCCCGTTTGCTCAGGCATTTCTGCACAGGGACAGAGCTGTCACCTGCTGTTGTCCAGGGCAAATCTGGGAGCCACTGGGATCCCTCAGTGTGGCTTTTCTGCTCCAACCCCAAGGCACGGCCACCTCCACACACCTGCCCTGCCCACATCCAGGCAGAGCCACTGGCCCTCTCCCTGGATCACAGCAGACACCTCCACCATGGGACCGCTTCAGTCCTCTGTCCCCAGTGCAGTCAGAGGACACTTTTAACATGTCAGTAGGATCTGGACACCTGTCTTCTCACTGTCCCCCATGGTACCCACCTAACCCAGGAACCCTAACCCTCGCCTTGGCTGCAGATTTGTGCCAGAAGGGACCCCTTCTTCTGCTCTCCACGTCCACTCTCCTCCCCTACAACACCACTCTGTTACCTGGAAATTCAAGTGACCCATACCCAGGCCTCCTTTGTCACTGGCTTTGAGCTTGTCCACCTAAGGGGGAATCCCAGCAGGTGGTAAGCTAGAGGGAGTAGGGTTGGGGTGATGGCTCACCTGGCTCCTTCCCTTTGGGGTCACTTTGGCTGATTGTACCCTGGCCTCCTTTCTCTCCTCCACTACAGAATGATGTATCCTGCCCCAGGGTCTTTGCACTGGCTGTTGACCCTGCCTGGGCTGCTCCTCCCCTAGCTCCCCACATTGTTCAGGGAACAGGGAAGCCAGGGACTGAGCTGGGGAAGCTGGAGGGAGGGATACAGGGATGGGCAGGTTTGTGTAGGAGAAATGGCAGTTTCTCTTTGGTCATGTGGACCTGGTGCAGAATGGACCTCAGTGGCACCTGCAACCTGGCAACTGTGGCTTTGAGGATTCTGAGCTGGACACAGACAACTAAGAGTATATGGACCAAGGCGTTTTCTCTAATGTCACCTCCTCAGGCACACCTAATGTTGTTCTCCCTTTCCTCCTTTGGGAAGAAAGAATTCAGCTGCCCAAAATAATTACAGTTAAATGTAGGCAGAACACTTTGCTATTTTTGGAGACAGGGTCTTGCACTTGCTCAGGCTGATTTCAAACTCCTGAGCTCAGGTACTCCACCTTGCCTCGGCCACCCAGAGTGCTGGGATTACAGGCATGAATACCTGTGCCCAGCCTATAATTAAGTTATTATCAATGCAATAGGAACAAAAGTGCCATATATAACTTTCAGTGTCTTTAAGGAGGAGGAACACATTTTTGCACTTTCTCCTTCACTGCTAAACTGGAATGTGAGTTTGATGCCTGGAGCTCAGGCAGCCATTTTGGTTTATGAGGCAGATGCCATATGTTATAGTTGACAGAATAATAAGTTAGAAAGAATTTAAGTCCTTGACTACAATGAAGTTTTCCCATCAGCCCTGGCTGCTTACTTCTGAGCTTTGTTTACCAAAGAGGGAAATAATTTTGTGTCTTGGTTAAGGTACTTTTCTTTTTGGAGATAGGGTCTTACTCTGTTGTCCTGGGTAGAATGCTGTAGCAACATAGCTCACAGCACCCTCAAACCCCTGGGCTTAAGTGATCCTCTTGCCTCAGCCTCCAGAGTAGCTGGAAATACAGGTGCCCCACAATGCCTGCTAATTTTTCTATTTTTAGTAGTGTCAGGGTCTCTTGCTCACTAGTCTTGAACTCCTGAGCTCAGGTAATCCACCCACCTTAGCCTCTACGAGTGCCAGGATTATAGGCAAGAGCCACCACAGCAGAGCTTAAGGCACTTTTAAAATGATTTTACTGTCACTTGCAGCTAAATTTATTGCTAACTGACACACACACACTTTAATCTCCTCCCTCTCTGTGGAAAATATTGAGAGGAGGGAGGATCTCAATGGGATCACTCAGATCCCTGGAAGGGAGCTGCAAATTGATACCACCACGTTGTCAGTGGCCACCCACAATCCCTGCTGACAAGCACACAAGTGGAAGAAGTCAGATATCTAGACTCCATCTGCGAACTTCTGTGGATTTATGCTGTGTCCTCATTTCTGTACTCCAAGACTGTCTGGGAAAGATTTATGAGAAAAACAACAGGATGAAACCTGAGTTACTCCAAGCTTGGGGACATCAATCACAGCATCATTGGAGAGAAGGAAACTTCTCCATGATGGCACCTGCCTAAGTGGATAAGGTCACGTGGTTCCCTGGGAAAGCCCTGCCCCAGCCCCGCCCCAGCCCGCCCCTCCTGGGTCCAACTAGTTCTTCTCCCAGCCCATTCCAATCTTTTCCAGGGGGTTCCTTTGGGTTCTTGGGTCACAGGAAAGGTCTTCTCTGACCTCTGAGGCAGCCCTGCTTGCCCACCCACTGGGGATTGTTTCCTCTCTCAGAGTCTGTCCCCCTGCCCAGGGCCTCCTCCAGGTCCTCAGGACACTGCTCCTGTGTCCCAGAGGCCTAGGGATTTTCCTAACAGGGGACCGCATACTCAACATATCACACTTAGGACCATATTATTTCACAATACGCCATAAAAGCAAAGGCACAACTTTAAACCTTTGTAAATATTTACAAGTAATGAAATTATACTCCAAGTCTTATAAGACCATAAATCTATAGTCCACGTTGATTATATGTAGGTCCTCCAATGTAATAAAAATGTGCACCTCATACATTATAAATGTACAGCTCTAGGCCCATAAACTTGATGTAAAACTAACATATGAGTTCTAACAGCTATTACACATTTCATTAACACCAGCTTTGCTTGTCTTCTTGGAATTTAGAATGTCTATTTTGGATAATTTGGGTGACCCAAGACTGATAAAAAGCTGATGTGAGAAGGCCTGTGAGTAACAAGCAGGGGATGTAGAGCTCCTATAGATGACCTTGGCGTGTTAACTTGGAAACTGGCCTGCAGCTCCCTTCCTTTCCTTCTTTCTGTCCATCTGGGGGTGGGAGATGAGAAGCAAGTGTGGAGCACCTGCCGTGTGCCTGTTCTCACACTTACTGATAACTTTTGTCCATGAAGAAACATGGAGATGGCCATTTGTTTCAGAGTGTTATAGTCTTTGTATTAAACAGAAGCTTTTTTTCTTTTTTTTTTTATTGCCACGGATATAAGCCCAATTCAAATGAATGAAGTCAAAATGAGAAGTTATCTATAAGGCAGTGGGAAGGTCCTGGGGTTTCAGGAGAGGCTGGATCCAGGAGCTCTAATATTACCATGAAGTATCTGTCTCTGAATCTCATCTCTGATTTTCTATTATTATTTTTTGTTAAATCATAACTATGTACATTGATGCAATTATGGGGTTCAGGGTACTGCTTTGATATACAATGTGAAATGCTCACATTGAACTAAGTAACACATCCATCACACTTTTACTCATTTCTTAATAGTTTTGAAATGTACCATTGCATCATGGACATTAGGTGAGGTCCCCAAAATGACCTCTCTCCTCCCATATCCCCCCTGCCCTCCCCTTCATCTCTGATTCTTGATGTTGGTTTCATTCCCTGGGAAGCTCTTCCCTCACCGTGATAGCCTACTATTTCACCAGCTCAGAAAGCCCAGTGGAAACATAAGTTCCCTTTTGTGAAAATTGCAGCAATGTCCCAGATGACTCTTTAGTCCCAGGACTAAAGTGAGAACCTCTCTGTTGGCTGCTCTGAGTGGCCTGGCTCAGGTTGCATGTGCGCCCTGGACTAGCACGTGTGAGTCATTCCTACACAGACCACGTGGGCTGAGTGTGTGGGATGAGTTATCCACTTGTTTCTTTGGTTTCTAGCAACAGAAACTGAGTCCGGCTAACTGAGGCAAAATTGGGATTTACTGGATACAAAAGGATGTTCAAATGATCATCAGAGGCTGAGAAACTGACTTGGGGAAGGTGGGAACCAGGACAGCATCACATGACCCTGCAGCAGAGATGTAAGTGGTTGACCTTGAGACCAACACACAATGAAATGAGCCCGTAAATATTTGTTGTTTGAATGAATGAATGAAAAATGAATGAGTGAGTAGGAGGGGGCTTAGAAAAGCATAGGTGTTTATTATATCTTCCCCCCAAATCCTTTCTCCACTGCTCTGACCCTGGTAATGACTTCTAACTTCTTGATGTCCATCGATCACTCTCTTGGCTTCCAAGATGCCAGGATTCTCCTCCTTTTCTTACCTCCCTTGCTGTCTCCCTCTGCTGCATCCTGTTTGTCTCATGTCCCCGGATTCTGCCTCCCATTTTCCTCTCCTCACCCGCTTTCTTGGGAAGTTCACCTTTGTTCATAGCTGCTGGTATCATCTAATTTCTGGCCTCAAATTCTATTCTGAGATTTCCCAAGTCTAAGACCCAGACCCCATTTATTAGGCACCTACTATGTGCCGAACCCTTTGCTAAGCACATGTAATATCTCATCTACTCCATGACAATTCAGAACAGAAACCAATTGTGCCCATTTTACAGATGGGAAAACAAGGTTTGGAGAGGTAAAGGGCCTTGCCCAAGGTCATTCTGCCTGGTGGTCACAGATCTAGGATTCAAACCCTGAAGCCTGTAATTCTTGTCCTGCATTAGCACCTCCAACTAAATTGACTGAGACTTAATTCTTCATCTATCCTCCTTAGGTGACTAAATCATGCTTTTAGATGTCAGGATTAAAATTTGGGAACTGTCCTAATTGCTTCCCTTTGTCCACTACATCTAAAGCAAATACCTCATCATATTATGTCTGTTTTTATGGACTCCTTTTCCCTAAAAAAAAAATAAATAAAAGATAAAAGTTGTGCTTTTTAATTGTGTTGGTATAAAGATGAATATTATCCAGGCTAGAGAATATTAATTTTTTTCTTCTGATTTTCAAATAAATTACCTCCATACTATGGAATATTACTCAGCAATAAAAAGAGGAAATTATTGATACATACATACATGGATCTCAAGGTTATTATGCTGGGTGATAAAAGTCAATCTCAAGGTTGTATATTATGAGATTCCATGCTATATTATTCTCAAAATGACAAAATTATAAAGATGAAGAATAGATTGGTGATTTACAGGCATTAGGTCAGAGTTGGCATTGGGAGTGGAGTGGCAGCTTGAGGGAGGTCCTTTGTGGAGATGGGACAGCCCTATATCTTGATGGCTGTGGTAGTGACCTGAACCTATATGTGAGATAAAATTGCCTACGACTATATGCATGTGTGTGCATGCACAAATTCACATGTACACACATACACACACAAACGAGTACATAGAAATAATTGTGAAACAATGATTTCTGTAGTCTAGTAAACAGTATTGTACAAATGACAATTTTGTGGCTTGATATTATAATACAGATGTCACTGCTGAAGAAAGCTGAGAGAAGAAGATTCCACACGGAAGTCTATGTAATAGTTTTTGTACCTTCCTGTGAATCTATAATTATTTTAAAATTAAAAGTTAAAAAATTCCATTGAAATATGGCCACTTCCCATTCTTCAGGCACCCCCTTCCCTGTCTTAGACTCTTGTTCCTCCTTGTGAGTTTACGCTGCCTAGGAAACCCTCACCACCACCTTCCACACTTTCCCAAAAAGGATGTGGTAATGGTATTGTTCAAAGCATGCACCTTGCATGGGGCAACCAACAGTTCTGATTTGCTTGGGACTCCAGGGGTTTCTGGAGTCATGGGACACTCAGTTTTCAAACTGGGTGAGTCCTGAGCAAACTGGGACAAATGGGTCTTCTTTGCTTTGGATCAGTCAGAGTTTAAGTCCTGAGTCTGCTGTTTAAGAGCTGTGTGACCCTGGGAAAAACACTAGACTCCTCTGATCTTCAGTTCTCACATCTGCAAAATGGAAATAGCATTGGATCTTCCCTCAAAGGTTGTCTGAGGATTCCATGACATTATACACAGAAATGGCTGACATAGTACCTGGGGATTGCTCATTAAACCAGAAGGCTTTGTTGTCACTCTGCTACACAGCTGCCACCTTCCCCACAGGGAGTGCCCCCAAGGCCCCAGGCTCTGATGAATTCCTGAGCTAAAAACTCTGTCCTTGATAGTTAAGACGATAAACATACGCACTGAGACTTCATAAAACATACTGATTACACAACAAGCCCCAAATGTGATAAAACATGTACATACAGCACTTTAAAATACAACTCTCTCTGGCCCATAAATCTGACCTACAACTTGCACTTGAGCTAGAACAGACATCAAACATTTCATTAATGCTCATTTATTTGTTCTCTTGGAATTTAGAACCAGCTCTGTCACTTTCTGCTTGGGTGATTTCGTTCCTTGCAGACATGTCTGTTGTGCCCACTTTGATCTGTGTTTCTAGAATTTGGCATTTACCCCGGTCTCCAACCAACCCTGACCATGACAAGGTGTTTTCCATCTGCTGAGAACTCCAGGGGATTCCTCCAGTTGATAAATGTTTATGGAGCCCCGATTCTGTGCCAAGCAAGGTCCTGGTCATTGGAGACAGAACAGTGACCAGAAGGGATGAAAGTCACTGTCCAATGAGGAGGAAGGAAAGAAGAAAGATTTAGGGAGAGAGGTAGGAAGAAAGGAAGAAGAAGGATGGAGGAAGGAAGGATCCAGAAGGAAGTACTACTTTCTTCCATTTGACCTCATTGTTCAGATGAGAAAATCTAGGCCAGAGAAGTTAAGGTCTTTGGCCAAAGTCACCCAGCCTGGACGTGGAGCCAGGGATTGAACCCAGGTCTGTCTATGTCCAAAACTTTTTCTAGGTCCAAAGTGAATGAATAAGTGAATGCAAACAGGGACTCAAAGAGAGCCCTTTTAGCCTCAGGTAGAGTCAAAAGCTCTCTCCTCTCCTCTAGACTTCTCAAGAGTTATTCAGAATCAAAGGTAAGAAGCATGCCTCTTCTTCAGCGACTCCACTCCATAGTCACTGCCCCTGATCCAATGCTTGCCTGGGCTATGATGGGAAATGTTGTCATGGAGGGATTCTGTTTGAAACCCTCCCTCAGCTCCCACTTCACTCAGAGCAAAGCAGGGTCCTATGGTCCCACGTGATCTACCCCCCTGGCTGCTCTCCTCACTGTCCCTTACTTATTTTCCCCCAGTCACAGTAGTATCCTTGTACTCCTCAAACACAGCAGGGCCAGGGCCTTTGCACCTGCTGTACACCCTTCTGGCCTGGAGCAATCTCCCCCAGATACGTGCATGGCCCCTTCCTGTTGCAGGACTGAGAATTCCCCAAGAGGGGACTTTCTTGACCACCCAGGGTCAGAGATGGAGGGAGAAATGGCACAGAGAAATCAACACATAGAGGTGCTGTGAAAAAAATCTGCTGAGACCTGGAGAGATGGGCACAGCTTCAGCCTGTGGCGAGGCAGATAGTGCTGCCCTGATTCGAAATCTCAGGAGGTTTTTATTAAAGATTTTAGGGTGTGTGTTTACAGAATGAAGAAGAGTTGTTAATTTCATGACTCAATCATGTGAATGGTCTTTTGATTATGAAAAAGGTCATGGGGATGGAGGCACTAAATCACAGAACAATTCTCAAGGGCAGAGCTAAGTAGGTAACAAAGTTTAGGGATGGGAGAGGAACTGTTCTGGTTACAGTCTTCAGGCTAGATTGTCTCAAGGGTAATTTTCAATCCCCTTCTAACTCTGCTGATGTCCTATCTCTGCTAAACTGCTGACTTTTATCAGATGTCCCCAAACTAGTTTTCTGTCTATTCTGGTGAACATTCCAACTCCTCTGGCTACTGTGGGTGTGTTGAGCAGTAGGAGGCTGAGGCTGGAGCATTCTGTGGAGTTCTCTGGAATGTCCTGCACTATCTTTCCACCCACAGGTCTTTGCTCATGTGTCACCTTCTCTGTGAAGCCCACCCTGACTACCTGGCTTCTGATTACAGCCCTGCTGGCCTCCCCATCTTAATTTTCCTCACAGCACTTGTCATCATGGGGCATCTTTTCTGTTTTCTTTATCCTGTTTGCTGTTTCTCTACCCCTTCCCTCAAGTTCCTGGACTAGAACACAGCTCCATGAGGCAGAGATTTTGTCTGTCTTGTTCATTGTGTATCTCCAGGTTCTAGAATGTGGCTGGGATACAAAAGTTGTTCAAAAGATGTTTGTGTGTTGAACAGATGTGAAGGAGACAAATGGCATTTGAGGTGAGTGACATTAGCCTGAATTAAGACATGAAAGATAAAAACAAGCCAACAGCAAAACATGTGGGGAAACAGCAAATGCAAATGGCCTGTGGCCGGAAAGAACAAGGGAAGTTGAAGGGACAGTGAGGAGGTCAGTGTGGCTGCAGTGGAGTGAGCCAAGGGGAGAGACTGAGAGGTCAGCAGGGGCCAGGCCATGCAAGATATTGGTGGTCAAGATGGGGAGTTTGGATATTATTCTAAGAGCAATGGGGAGCCATTGGAGGTTACAGAGCAGGAGGGTGACATGATTTGATTTGCATTTTACATAAGCTTTTTTTTTTTTTTTTTTTTGCAATTTTTGCTTGGGGCTGGGTTTGAACCCACCACCTCTGATATATGGGGCTGGTGCCCTACTCTTTGAGCCACAAGTGCTGCTCTATAAGCTTTTTTTTTTTTTTTTGCCGTGATTTGCGTTTTAAAACTCAATCCGATTGCAACATGCATTGAATGAATGTGGTGTGGACTGAGGGGGCCGGAGTGGAAGCCTGGAGCTCAGAGAGGAGCTGGTATAATTATCCAGGGATGCTGTGAAGGATGGTGGTGCTCAGCTTCCATGAGGCAGTGGCTGTGGGGAAACATGGGTGGACTCAGGACACGTTCTGGACATAGACTTGGCATTGGAGCTTGCTGCAGGGGGTCTCTGATGAAATTGGGTGATAGTGAGGTGTGGCTTTCCCTGGTAAGTCTCTTGACCCCTGGACATCATGGAAGAGAGTGGGGACAAGCTGCTATTATTATAGACTGCCAAACTCTTACTTCCTTCAGGAAATGCCCGGGGGTCTTACTCTCCAGGCTCCCTGGCGGGGCTTCCTGTCTCTGAGATCATCCTTCATTGGGAGTTTGCACAAAGCTCATTTTTGCTAATTGATATAAATGACTTGCTTTTCACTCTCGCACATCAGTGCCACGTACTTTCCCATTAATGGGGCTGGAGGAGGAAAATGAAGTGCTTCAATTTGCCATCTTTCAACATGACAAAATGGGAAAGGAGAAAATCACTCAGCTGAAAGACAGGAGCGAATGCTGAGCTGCCTTTGGGGAGGGGGCAGGATGGCTGGGGAGAGCAGCCCTGGGCCAAGGCAGGATGGTGGTGAGGCCACACGCCTGGCACCTCCAGCAGCCCTTCATGTATATAAGGTGCTTGAAAAACGACAGTGTTTTTCAAGATGGGGTCTGATTTAACCACACAGCTATCCTGCAGGGTGTCATTACCTCACCTCATGGATCAGACAAGGGTCCCATTGTTATCAATGACAGGAAACCCAACCCCAACAGACTTAAGCAAAAAGGAAATGTGTGGGTTCATAGAACTGAGAAGTCCTATGGAGGTTCCAGCCTCAGGTAGGGCTGGATCCAGGAACCCAAGGCAGTTTCTCCCAGCCTTGCTGCTCCTTCTTCTTCTCTCACTAGTGGTAAGAAGCCACTTGCCAGGCAATATGCCAGAGGGAAGACCTCCTCTTTTTGGTGGTACCTGAGGACTTCTCAGGATTCATCTGATCGGACTATCCTGGCTATATGCCTGTGCCCGACCCAAATACTGGGGTCCAGGTGGTAGAATCTGCTCATGGTCATGGCTCCTTCCTGGGATGCATTGGTGTAAGTTAGGAAGGGGTGCTCACTTCTTTCAGGAGAAGCTTCCCTGTGCCAGGACATAAGGCATGATGGGCAGAGGTTTTAGCCCCTTGTGTGGGACACAGCTGCCCAGGTGTACTTGGTGTTCTTGGATACAGTCACTGCCAGGCCTGGATCATGCACCTCCCAGGGAGCTGGGTGTGGGGTCCTCCCCTCTCACAGCACAAAACTGAGAATGGAGGATAGAGGTTCCTCCCAGGATGATCAGGCTGCTGGGCTCAGAAGACGGAATTCATTCATTCGTCCCCTATTAAAAATGCTTGTTCTGTGCAGAGGAAAAAGTGGACCGAGATCCCTTGTGGAACTCAGAACCTAGTTTGGGGATATAGAAATAAAATCAATGTATCCATTACTTATGTGATAACTGTGATGATAGTGCTTTGGAGAAGCAGGATGGGAGGACAGGGGTGTGTGGTGGGAATCGGGTGGCCGGAGAAGGCCTCACTGACACAGTGTAATTTGAGTAAAAACGGAAAGAAGTGAGTTGCATGGCTGTCTCTGGGTAGAAAATTCCCAGAAGAAGAAAAAGGAGGTGCAGAGGCCCAGGGGTGAAAGATTTCCTGGGCAGTAGGGTAGGACAAGGGGACTGGGACCTAGTGAGCCACTGTGAGGACTTTGGCTTTTGTTCTTGGGGGTTGGGAGCCACTGTAGGGCTTGAGCAGAGGAGGGACAGGGTTTGACTTAGATTTGAAGAGGGCCACCCCATCCCCTGACGGCTCCCCCACCTGCCCTCAGGGACCTCAGAACCCAGGCCAGAGTTGGGGAGGGGCCGACACTGGATCAATGAAACACATTCTGTTTTCAGTGTGCTGTAGGCTCTGCGTCCTTCTCTCCATCTGATGCTGCCCTCTCTAGGAAGCTGCTGCTGACTGCTCAGACACTTGGCTGGGGCTGGCTGAGGTCAGTGGTCTGACCCTGCAGGGTCCCTAGAAAGGGGGCTAAGAACTGGGGGCTGAGGTTGCCCTGGTGCCCTAAGCCTGGGGCCATCCTGGAGGAAGCAAAGGGTACTCAGCACAGTCCTGCCCCTCCCCTTGGGAAAGCTGGAGCGGTCCCTGTTCCCCAGATACCTTTGTGGAGAAGCCTTCCCTTTCATGGGTCTGCCTGGTCCAACCATTTTGATGACCCGAGGGAAAACTCTGGGCTCTCTTGGTCAGCATTCTTCTGGTTGTTAAGTGACAGCAACTCAATTCAAACAGACTTAAATGAAAAAATTTTTAGAAGCTCTTGTAATTAAAAGTCAGCCGTATCAGGCTTCTGAGCCAGCTGGATGCAGAGATTCCAACAATCTAATCCTGACATAGTCTGTCTCCATCTCTGAGATCTATGGGGGTTTCACTCTAAGTAGGTTGTACCCAGGGGGTTATCATGGCGACTGCTCGCAGCTCCTGGCTTCTACTCCTTAGCTTGGCAGCCCCAGTGCACAGAGGGAGTCTCCTTCCCTACAGACCCAGCAAAAGCCCCAAGGTAGGCTCTCATTGGCCCATTTGGGCCACATGTCCATCCCACAGCCAATCAGAGTGTCCAAGGGGATGGAATGTTCTGCTTGGTCACCCCTGGGTCACATCCCTCCCGCCCCAGTGTTAGGAGCTGGGATCAGCCCTGCCCAGTCCACACACAGTGGCTCAGTTTGAAGGAGGACTAAGCCCCCAAGGGAAAACCAAAGGTGGATGGGGATGGACACACACACACAGAAGTCATGGATGTCTACTGTGGCTCTTTTCCCCAAGAGCAGGAACCTGAGTCTGAGAGGTGGGAGGTCATGGAGGGTGAACTTACCAAAGAAGGGTTTTCAGCTCAGGGCTTCACATGCAGCTCCCAGGGCAGGGGGGGGGTCTCCACCTTCCATCCCCCCACACCCTAAGAAATTCCCTGGGGTAGGGGTACAGTCCTTCTGTACCTGTTGTTACAACAGGGAAAGCCTCGTATGTGTCCCCAAGAAGCCAGCTGTGCAATAAAGAGCAACTGCCAGGAAGCCTTTCTCTCCACTCCCCACATTGTCCCAGGGACACTGACAGCCCCTGTTACTGCCCCCATCCGTGAGTTGGAAAATAGACATGTAGTGACCAGTGTACGCATTGATCAGGCTGCTCCTCCTCCCTGCTGCGACATGGGGGTGGGTGCAGGAGGGGAGAGGGAGGCTGCCAGGGGCACCCTGAGATTCCCCTCTGCCATGCCAGGGTGCAAATTCACACTCCTCCCTAAAAGGGCCTGCATGTGTGCCCAAGCACACACCCCCGCGGACACTGGTAGATGCACATGTGAGCACATACCCGTGTAAGTGCAAGGCCGTGGTCTACAGCACACACATGAGCCTGCACATACTACCCTCCACATGTACGCGCACACACACAGAGCATTTCCCCGTCTCACACACAGCTGCACCTCCTGAATAGACGCCCCCCCTGCACATGTGCCCCTCACACATCGGGGCCAGATCACTGATCTTAAGCCAAGACAGCCTGGGTCCAACTCTCAGCTCCACCACTTCTGAACTGTGTGCTTTGGGCCCTTGGATTAACTATTCTGAACCTTAGGTTCTTCAAACCTGAGGACTTATCTCAGCAAAGTTGTCATGAAGATTACTTGAGTAACCCTCATATATGGAAGGTGCTCAGGAGAATGCCTGGTAAACAGTAGGCACTAAATAAATGTGGGCCATAATCCCCTCCTGCCTGTCCACACACTCCCCCCCCCAACATGTATGTCCCTACATGTGCCTGCAGGGTACCTGGCCCGTGCACCACGCACTCAGAGATACACGCTCACATGTGTACAAGGAGGTCAAGTCCCAGAGAGCTCCCGTACCTGAGCGCGGTCCACCTGGAGACCAGCACCCCACCCCAGAAGGTGGACACAGTTGTGCACAGGCTTACGTGCACCTGGACCCACCCTCTCCTCCCCCTCCCTTCTGCACAGACCTCTCTTGTCCCCAGCAGGGTCCGCTGCCCCCTCCCTTCTCTCTTGGACCCCACAAGTGGCTGCAGTCCTGGGCCTCACCAGCAGCCCGAGGCAGAGGGAGGAGGCTGTCCCTGACTAAGCTCAGGAAGGACAGCACTGACCCCCATTAGTCTGTGGAACTTTCTCGGATGCTCTTTGTGGACTCCCAGAGGCATGAAACATTTGTGCTGCAAGGGCCTTTATATGACTATGTTTTAAGTTATAAAGACAAGGGGACAGAGGCTTAAGGAGGGATACATTTGTCCACAGTCAACGTATATAGCAGGTGCCTAGACCAGGAACCAGGGCCCAGAACCCACCTGGTAACCACTGGGCCGATTGACAGCAGGAAGAGATGGGTGCTGTGGCAGGAGGGTGGCAGGGTGGGAGGCTGGGATATTACACGGGGGACAGGACCACATCAGGAGTGCCAGGGGGCCTCAAACCCAGGCCCCGAAACCTGGAAGAGCTGGGGGTGGAGGATGGCTCCCATACACATTCAACCACTATTCCCCAGAGATGCAAGGGAGTTCAGCAGGGAAAGGAAAGTCTTTTCAACAAATGGTTTGGAAGTGAGTATTTGTAAAGGGAGGTAAATAAGCCTCAACCCCTAACTCAGGTGTCCTATAAAAGGAACTTCAAATGGATCATAGACTCAAACTGAAACGCTAAAACTCTAAACTTTTGGAAGGGCAGGATATAGATAGCACTAACTACTAAAAAAAAGATAAACTGGCCTCATCAAAACGGAAAACCTCTGCTTTTCTCTTTAATTTTGTTAACATATATTTGACAAAGACCTGCAGTGGCGAGCTGGGCAAAGGGGGAGTTTCTCTTCCAAGGACGCTGCTCAGGTCAGGTGACCCTCTACTCTGATCAGTCAGGGCGTGACACTGGGGTCCCTGGGCCCGTCACTGACCCTGCTCCCTTCCCAGGAGTCACCACTGACAACAAGCAGGCTGCTTAGCAACCACGCCTGTCTCCGTTCTGTCGCCCAGAGCTGGAGGAGCCCTGAGCAGGCTCTACATACTGATTTCAGGGCTCGTTATCTGGTGTTGAGTAGCTGCTTGGACGAGAGGCAAGATGGCGAAGGCACCTGTAGCTCAAGCAGCTAAGGTGCCAGCCACATACACCAGAGGTGGCAGGTTCGAATCCAGCCCGGGTCCACCAAACAACAATGACGGCTGCAACCAAAAAATGGCCAGGCGTTGTGGCAGGCACCTGTAGTTGCAGCTACTTGGGAGGCTGAGGCAGGAGAATCACTTAAACCCAGGAGTTGGAGGTTGCTGTGAGCTGTGATGTCACAGCCCTCTATCCAGGGTGACAGCTTGAGGCTCTGTCTCAAATAATAATAAAAAAACCCAGAGATGTTGAAGTTTGACAAGCCGTGGTTCAGATTCTGCCCGTCCCATTTATTCCCCGGGTTGAATTACTTACCCGTCTGTGACTCAGTTTCCTTGTCTATACAATGGGATTAGTTGTGCTGTGCACTTCACTGGGCTGCGAGGATTAGATAAGGTGATTCAGTCGATGGTGTAGAGCAGCACCTTGCTGACCTTGTGGGAGACATGGAGCCCAGTGAAAGTGAGCTGAAGCCACCCCACCATCTGCAGTCTACCCCTCTACCTCCCAGGGACCACCTCCAGCCAGGGGCTGTTGCAGTTCATGTTATCTCTCCACTAAAAGCCCCTTAGCGTCTCGGTCAAGTACGGTGCCTGCATACAAGAAATTCACATTTGTTGAATGCATAACTCTTGGGCAGCCCAGCAGCGTCAACCCTCTGCCTGCTCTTCACAAACCAAGCGGCAGCTATTGAGAACTTGTCTTCTGTGGATCTGCAGAAATTGCCTTAGAAGCAAAAGGCAGCACTCCCCACCCCCAACTCTCCTCCCTGAGAGCAGAGGACGCTGCTGCCTGGTGAATAATTCACCTGCTACCGTCAGTGGCCGAGGATGCTGTGTTGGCAGAAAGCAGGCAGCCTGCACAATGGTTTCGCATTTTCACTGAGCATAAACCCGGGTCTTGAGTGCTTATGTTTCCATTGTACTAATTTCAGAGGCAGTTTGCTGCGGGGAGCCCTCGTCTGTAAGCTTTCTTTACATCTACTCGTTGGCTGCGTTCACCCCTCCTGCACAAGTAAGCCAGTCGAAGATTTATATCAGCTCACTATTAAAGTACAATTTTAACAATTCTTCTAAATGACAGCGGCATCTATGCATGAGCAGCATTGCACGTTAAGCCTCCCCTTGGGGACGGTAACCTGCTTCATTAAAACAGCTATAATAAAGAGGCACTATAAATCAGCGTCTTGTACACAAAAGCATGATCTAAACTCCTTCTTCAGCTCAGCCCTAATGCAGACAGACAGCTCGGAGGGAGGTAAGAGCCTGGAAGATATTGCCATGAAGGGCGAAAGAAGCCACTTTTAAATATTTAAAGCAAAGCCAGGGCAGCCAACCCAGACTTGTTTTCTCCAAATGAGCCTGGGGATGTGCGGAGAAAAACACACTCCATTTTTTCCATGACTAAAGCTTCCTACGTGCTCTGGGCCAGGGGTGAGGTCACCCTGACACTTCTTTCTGTGACTCTGATGGGCTGGGAGGTCCTCTGCTGACTCTGACTGATGGGACGGAAACCTTGGGGCCCTTAACCACTCAGCCTGCCAGGCACGCAGCCTTCCTGTCTTCCATTTACACATCCCATCCTGATGGCTGCTCTGGGCCACCTTTGTACCCCGCCTGTGCCACTATTTTAAATATTTTTCTTTGACTGTACTCACTCTTTTACATTAAACCTCGGCCCATGCAATTATGGCTGTGAAATCATGGAGCTCACAGCCTCATTTTCCATTTTCTCTAGTAGACATTAAAATAAATAAATAATGCAAAAAGTCACATTTATCGACATGGCAGGCACAATTATCTTGCATACTCTAGTGTCTCCCCAGGCCACCCACCTTTGGAAATGCTGAATTAACCCCATATCCTAAGGACTGGAGGACAAACAACCACCGTTTATTGAGACTTGGCATCTACTAGACACTTCAGTTTGGAGATAGACTTTTGCCCAAGAAAAGTCTGGGTGGCATAAGCTTACAGCACTCCCTCCAGACCAATTCCGGTGACATCCTGGCTTAGGTGACACAGGAGCACAGTGTGGGATAGAGGATTAATGCATGTCCTTAAATGAGAGAGTAATTGCTAGATTATGTGACATCAGAAACTATTTGGGAAAGTAGACCAAGGGAGTGTGGGACCCTGAGAATAATGTCGCTGGATCAGTAAACCCAGGGTCTCCACTTAAGTCTTTAACCTTTGCCACCTCTCATCGGGATGAGGCCCCTAATTGGCCCTTTAGCTTCCACCCTTGGCCTTTACCTTATGTTCTCTGTTCGGCAGCCAGGGTGGGCCTTTGAGTATAGTAACTGAGATCATTATATTTCATCACTCGGAATCCTCTAGAGCAGCGGTTCTCGACCCACAGGAACTGTATTAAAAGGTTGCGGCATTAGGAAGGCTGAGAACCACTGCTCTAGAGACTGCTCCTGCTGAAAACAAAAGCCGAGTCTTCTTGTGGCCTGTGGGGTCCTCTGTGATCTGCCCCCCCATCATCTCCTCAACCCCAGCTCCTAGCACTCGCTACTCACTCACTCCGCTCTGGACACAAGGGCTTCTCTGCTGTTCCTCAAACGTCTGGAAAACGCTGCTGCCTCAGGGCCTTTGCACGTGCTGCCCTTCTGCCTGCACTGCTCTTTCCCTACCTCTCTGCCCAGCTCGTTCTGGTACTTCATTTCTTTAGACGCCACCTTCTCCAAAAGCCCAGTCCAAGACAGTCCCTGTCACTGTCCGCCTCACCCACTTTCATTTCCCGTCTGTGTGTGTGTTCCTGGAGGACACACGTCCCATTGAACAGAATACAGGCCTGAGTGATGAGTGTGAGAAGTGGATGGCAGTGAGGAGCTACTCTGACTTTGCCTTCTTTGAATTTTTGAAGTTATAAGATCTTTAGCAAGGGCAGTAGAAAGAAGCAAAGTACCTGGAAACTCCAGGCTGGGATGTGCTTTTGTAATTCCTCGGTCTACACTCCTAGCTCTAGAGCAGTGGTCCTCAACCTTCCTAATGCCACCATGTATTTTCATTGTTAAAAAGGGGTCGCGACCCACAGGTTGAGAACCACTGCACTAGATGGAGATGCTGGGGTCTCTGAAAGAAAATGACTTAGCTGAGGTGGGAAAAGTGTCCAGGGGCAGAGTCAAGATGGGAGCAGAGCTGGGGGTTCAGGGTGGTCCCTGTCATGCCCTTCTGAGGGTCTCCTTCTTCCCTTGGGGGGGCTCTAGGAGATGCAAACATATCCCTGCCCCATGAGCTATGTTAGGAATGGGCGCAGTGACAATCATGCTTGTTCTCAGGTATCAGTGAAATGGTGCAGAATCGTGAGGTTGTAGCTGGTTGGCTGATGTTTAGAGACCTGAGCTAAACAATCTGCTTGTCAAGGTGAAGAATACACTCATCTTCAGAGCCTGGCAGGGTCTCAGCACACACAGAGGCTCGCCAAATCCAGTGGTCTGGATTGAAGGAAGCCAGTGACCCTCCGGCAGAGTGTCACAGCTGCCATGACCCCCCTGACCGAAGCTTCCATGTTTCTCTCCCTTTCCTAACCTCCTGGTCTCAAAAACCTAAGGGCCTCTGAGCATCCCCCAAACACACAGGGATTTTCCTAATTGATTTGGAAATTTGGTGGCAATTTTGGCCACTTAGCAACTAATAAACTCGTGGGACTTGTGTCTTTGAGGTTTTGATACTTCTAAGAGACAAGTCAGGGAGGGGCAGCCACTTGATGTAGGGAAGGGAAAAAACACACATGGTTGAAAATCCTGCCGACCTCAACCTCACCAACAGGAAACAGAAGGAGGTTCCCTTCTCGCTGTGTCTGGCAGCAGTCCTCCCAAGCAGCCCCTAATTAGGTTGGATGGCTGTTCTCCACCCTGGGACTGGAAGGAATCTCAGTTGATGAGCCTTCAGAACAAAGAACTGTCAGGATTGCCCCACAGATGAGCAGAAAATAGCAGATGATAAATTTTTCAGGAGTGCCCTCTGCGTGCTGGCTTAGCTGGCTGTGAGGCCATGCGCTGGGCTTTGGGGGATGAGCCTTGCTAACCTGGGGCTATTTAGAGGTCCTTCCCAACCCCTCCTCCTAGAGGAAGCATGGCCACCTTCCAAGGCTTGATCACTTTTTGTGGAGGGGACTCAGGTCTTCCATGGCTACTCCATTTAAAATTACAGCCTCCTTGCCATCTCTACCAATTCCCTATCTTCCTTGCCAGCACCCACCACTATATGACATCTTACACATTTTCTGTCTTTATCTTACTCCATTAGAATGTCTGTTTCTGGAGCATTTTGTGGACTTTGTTCACGGCTGTATTTCAGCACTAATGAAGTGCCTGGCATACTAGGTGATGCTCAAATAGTATTTATTGAATAAGAAAAAATTTGGCCCCTTTGTTTTTAAGTATAGCAGATTAATAGAAAACTTGAGGTATAGTAAGGTCAACAGACAAGGAAGACCACCATTGAAAGGAGTGTTTGTTACTCACAGTTCCTGAGAGGAAAAAGCCCACCACACCATGGGGACTGCATGGGGGAGGGCTAGGTCGGGCAGAGGAAGAGGGAGAGGGGGACCTGGGCAAGAGCCTTTACTGTGGGGCTTGGTGCGGTGGCTCACGCCTGTAATCCTAGCACTCTGGGATGCCGAGACTGGTGAATTGCCTGAGCTCACCAGTTCAAGGTCAGCCTGAGCCAGAGCAAGACCTCCTCTCTAAAAAGTGCATGGGCGGCGCCTGTGGCTCAAAGGAGTAGGGTGCCAGCCCCATATACCAGAGGTGACAGGTTCAAACCTAGCCCTGCCAAAAACTGCCAGAAAAAAAAAAAAAAAGCACAGTGGGCATTGTGGTGGATGCCTGTAGTCCCAGCTACCTGGGAGGTTGAAGTAAGAGGATGCTTGAGCCCAAGAATATGAGGTTGTTGTAAGCTGTGGCGCCATGGCACTCCACCCAAGGTGACAGAATGAGACTCTGTCTCAAAACATAAAATAAAAATAAAAAATAAAAAGAGCTTTTACTGTGGTTTTTGCAGGAAGGAACAGATAAAGCAGAGTATCTAGATTCAGAACTGGCTATTTTGAATAATTTCAGGGGGCCCCAAGGCATAGGGGTTGCCCCTAGTTGTCTTATACCTGGTCCTGGGATCTAGGGCAGGTGAATAGTGGCTTGGGGTGTGAGGGCCCAGTAGAGGAGGTGGTTATTAGAAAGCATGCTGGTAGCTGAGTTGTTCACTGTCTGGGAGTTGGCTAACCCTGGGAGGGGCAGGCAGTCCATGGTCTGTAAGGTCCCAAACATCAAAGCATCAGGATACAGAATCCTTATAATGGGGTCCAACTGTGCTTTAGGGGCGTGGCTTCTTCCTTATTCCCCATGTGACCCAGGCTAAGCCAATCAGCGGGTTCTATTACACTAGCTAGCGACTGATAGATATGTGACCCAGGTCTGGCCAATGAGAGAGAGGGACTCAGGCTCAGAAAAGAATATAGGTGGGGTCAGTTAGGGGGTGTGCAGGAGGCTAAGTCAAGTGTGGTTATCCTATGTTGGTTTGTCAGTGATTGGTCCATGGATGGGTGCATAAATAGGGCCAGGTGACATAGGGGATGGCCTAGTTATAAGGGGTGCATGCAATGTTGGTGTGCAATTTAAAGTTACAACTATTTTAAATTGTACATGAACTTTATGTCCCCTTTGTATTTGAATTTCAGATAGACAATAATTATTTAGTATAAGCAAGTCCCAATTTAAATTTGGGAAGGTCTATATGTTTATTTGCTGTATGTGGCAACCCTACATATACCGCACTCTGGGCCAAAAAGACATAAGGGATGTCTCTTGTTATGTTCCATGAAGGACTTTGAGACAGAAGTGTCCTGCTATTTCTTTCTTCCTTGCATGAAGATGTGATGTCTGGAACTGTGCAGCCATCTTGAGATCACCAGGCATTAAATTCAAAGAAGTGATAAGGATGATGGAACAGAAGGACAGAAAGATTTTGCCTCCTTAATTACATCATTGGACTGCTAAACCTTAATTATATCATTGTACTGGGGAAATGCCCTCTCTGGACTTCTTATTCTGTGAGATAATTAAATGTCTCTATTGCTTTAGCCAGAGGTTCTCAACCTTGGCTGTGCATGAGAACCAGCTGGGTAAATTGACAATATGCCAGTGCCCAGGCCACACCCCATACCAATTAAATTTCTCGGGATGGAACTTAGGCATTTTTTTTTTAAAGTTCCCTGGTAATTACAATGTATACTCCCTTGCTACTTAAAGCACAGTCCCTGGCCCAGAAATATTAGCTTCACGGGGAGCTTATTACAGCTGTGGTTTTAGACCCAATGGATTTTGCAATTTTCCAGTCTTTTTGGTCTCATGACACACTTGAACCTATAGTTAAAATTCTATGGCACACTTAAATTATGTTGATAAAAAACATTGAAAAAAAGAATACATTTACTGTGCTTTGAACTTCTTTTGAAAATAATTTAATTAATGCTCTTTAAAAATTTTCGTGGCACATCTACGATCCTTTCTCAGCACACCAGTGTGTCATGGAACACTGGTTGAAAATCACTGGATTACAGGCTATTTCTTTTTATTATTAAATCATAGAGGGTACAGGCTGCTTTTTAACAAGGCACCCAGGTGATCTGCATGGTACAGTTTGGAAAGCCCTGACTAAGCCTTTGTTAATTATTTACTCTTTGCAGCTGAACAAATCAAGGTTCATATTCAAATAGTCAGCACTCCAAGGAGCTAAGAAGCCCAGCCAACCAGGAGTTCTCTTTTTCTGAAATAGCCAAGTAAGCCATGTTTGGAGGCTCAGCATCTTCCGGGGAGTCTCCATCTCATACAAAGCAGCTGGGTGATCTGATCTTTACCACAGCATGAACTTCTCCTGAGCTTCTGGGTGTGAACAGTTTTCTCAACCTTTTAGTCAAAAAACTTTTCTCTGCCCAGTCATGGGAGTCAAGTTACCCCTGGGGCCCCTATTGGGAGCCAATAAGAAAGGCTGTTAGTAACTTTGTTCCCCTAACACATCTGGCTCCCACCTGTCCAGATAATTCTTAGGTACTGCTTGTGGTCCCCAGGGATGACCTGTCCATCAACCCACACAAGAGAGCTGGCCAGAACGACTCAGGGTTAGGATAAAATATATCTAAGTCTCAACAGGGTCAAAGTAAGCAAAGCTGTGGGCCAGGCTTTCATAAGATAAACCAATAGGTCAGATGCCAGGGCCACTGGGCATTGCGGACTTATGTTTCAAAGTCATATTAAGAGAGCAAGAAATCTGGATGTGGAGGTATACATCTGTAGTCCCAGCTACTCAGGAGTCTGAGGCAGGAGGATGGCTTGAGCCCAGGATTTCGAGGCTGTGGGAGCTGTGCTTACACACTACATTCTAGCCTGGTGAAACAGTGAGACTCCATCTCTTAAAAAATACAGAAGAGCATGAATAATTTAAGATGGAGTGGTTTCTAGGGGGAGAGCATTCCCAGCTTCTGAGGGAGATGATGTCTAAGAACAGGGAATATCCATCACTGGACAGAATGGGCTGAGAATATTCCCCATCTAGCCCAAATCAGGAGCCTGTGCTTAAATCTCAATCTCAATGCTTAAATTCACCCATTCCAACCCAATAGAGAGGAAAATCATTCCCAAATCTAAGGTAAATGAACTCCAAATGTCAAGGGGTACCCTCTGTACTGCTGTATTTGCCCTTGTAAATACATTAACCATGTCTTCAAGATCATTGGGTGTGAACCACATTCTGGGTGACAGACACAAGTTCATATGGAGACACATGCGCTCACCCATTGTGCCACACAGGGGCACAGTGTCATCCTCCAAGCCAGACTTTTTATAGTCAGCTTATCACTCAACTGGTAAGTTTGGAAACAATATGTTATTAATATTTCAGGAGAAGTCACGAGTTCAAAAAAAGAAAAAAAATCCAAAACCAGCAAATATACTCAAAGCCTAAACCTCATACCACCTCCTCAGCCATGGTACATACATATATTTGGCCAAGGAAGGAAGGTTCTTTAAGTGCAAATGTCCAACATGCCATCAGCCAACCTGTTTGATCTGCTCATTAGAACGCTGGATTACACACCTGACAGGCTGTCTTGATGAGTTTTCGCTTCTCCACAACGCTGGACAAGCCATAGGGCAAGGGGTCTTCAGCCTGCCTTCCCTCATCTGTTTTGAATGATTGAGTCTAATTTAATTAGAGCCCTCCTGTGTTTCTGTAAGGGGAGGTGGTGACACAGTACAAAAATCCCTCCACAAAATGAACAAATGAACCACAAAATGAACAAATCAGGGAGAGAAATCCTGTCTCACCTGCTCCCTTGACACCACCTTCTCTGCCTTCCTCCAAGGACGTGCTCCAGAGCTTCCTCCCCTTCACTGCTAACAGGTAGGGGGCAGAGGAGGGCAGAGATACCGCTGAGATGGTAGCACTTGATTCTTGGGCTTTTCTTTCCATTGTGGCATTCAAAGAGCAAATGTGGTGATGTCTGTGTTGTGCCCCTTCCAAGGGCTAGACTTTGCGAGTGCTTGTGTGTGTTCATTGTAGGCATGTGCTGTGGATCACATGTTTACTCAGGACTTAATTCAGGACTTCAGACATCC
Source organism: Arctocebus calabarensis (assembly GCA_963573935.1). NCBI lineage: Eukaryota > Metazoa > Chordata > Mammalia > Primates > Lorisidae > Arctocebus > Arctocebus calabarensis. Next base: position 26,920 of record CAUYON010113348.1, read on the forward strand.
ATGAAGTCAGGGGGTCTGCAAGGCACCCTCTGGCCATTTCTTCCCCTTGATTCCCAGCAAACTCCATGGTCGTCTGGGTCCACGGCCTTGGCCTATTTTCCAGGTTCCTTCCAGGCAGCTAGGGGCGCTGGTCCTCTTTGAGAGCTCAGTCTCTCTCCAGGAGACTCAAGAGGCCTCAGGGGCTCAGATGTTCCCCAGCCTGGGAAGTTGTTCAGCCACAAATCATCTGGGCCCAGGTGGGGCTCATTAGAATCTTGGGGACCTCACGGCCTCTTGATTCTCCAGCCCCTGCTGCCTCAAACCCCACTGTCTGGGACGGCCTTTCCCAAGTCCCTCGCCCCCAATGACATCTCTCATTGTGATAGTCCTGGCTGGACAACTGGGCCTTTCCAGATCCTCGTGCCCTAACTCTCCCCTGCCCCCATTGTTGGTTTAACGTCACCAGGACCTTTTTTTGATGTGTGTAAGCCACATAATTCCTTCTCTGTCTTTCTTGGCAGGATTTGTGGAGAATGTCTGACTTATGTTCAGCGACCAAAAAAAAAAAAAAAAAAAAAAGAATCACTGTTGCTATGTGTGTCTTTCCATCAAGAGGCTGAAATACAATCTCAACAGTTTTGTCCGAGCATTTTCTGGCTCAGTTTGAGTTGGAGCTTGGAGCAGATGGGATTTTATGAGGGTTGTAAAAGTCAAGCTTTTAATGTGTCTCTAACAAATTGACGTATAAAGGAGAAATGTTAAAAGTAGGAAAATCACTGGGGTCAGGGGCGGGGTCAGGTGCCTGAAAGTTCTGGAACGCAAGGCTGCCAAACTGGGGCACAGGTGGCTTTAATTGCTCATGAAATTGGGCTGAAATTTGTTTCTACAAGAACGAGAGAGGCTGCAGAGTCACCATTGTGGGGTTGAGATAAACTTCTGTTTTCCGAGTGGGGTGAGTTGTGCGTGGGCTTGATGACAAAATTCCAGCATCATCCAAATAATATGCTCTTGTGGTTAATTCTGCCTGAGTTTTCATTTAAACCCAAGCTGTCTTGTTGGTAGAATGCAATTACATTAGAGAAAAACTGTTTATATGTCTTGAGAAATGATGATGATGAAAAACAGTAACACAAACCACTATTAAGCCTAAAGAAAGTTAATTGTATTTCATGCTGCCTCCCTGGGCCAGCAGGCTGGCACAGACATGATTCACTTCAGCAAAACACAGCTAATCTTTGCAGCACGGTACACATTTTCTCTCTTAATTACAAATAATTGCATAGTATAATTTATCCTAATGCCTGATGCTGCAATGTTCGTGTTCAGGAATAAAGGGTTAATTTGGGGTGGGTGGGGTGGGAAAATTATAAACAGCTGTAACTGTATTCTCATTACCTTGGAGAGCAATGGAGTTTAATCAGAATCCTAGCCCGTGAAAGTCAGCGGGGCTGCCTCCCGTTAAGAGCACAGATAGCGATGATTTGTCTAGTTGCTTAACCATCCACCAATAGTTCTTTTTTGGATAAACAGGCAAAGAAGATTAAGCACGTGGATTTCACCGTCTGATGAAACAGGCACCCGAGTGGCATTAATATACAGGCAAGTGAGTATTAAAATGAGCAGGGCATTCCCGGGCAGTACAGCCACAAATCTCTGTAGACAAGGTTGAGCTCGTGGGTCTTTGGTGGACAAGAGTTTTCTAAAGGGGGAAAACAGGATCCACTTGACCATATGTCAAGGAAATTCACTTATGAGCTGATTAATAGTGGTGGTGATTTAATAAAAGCAGAGCAGAATAGCCCCAGGGCTGACGTTCTAGCTGATCTGGGCTCTGTCCCGACTGGCTACCTGCTCCTTAGCTGACTTCGTTGGGTCTCCTTTTCCTTAAGAATGGGGATAATATCAAGCACATTGCAGGTTGTCATGTGGATTAAGAGAGATTAATGAAGGTAAAATGCACACATGATGCCTAGCTCATGAAAGGAGCACAATGAGCAGACTCAGAATCAGAAACGTGCCGCCAAAGGCTCTGAGAGACATTCTTCCATCACCTGCAAAACCAGTCTATGAACATCCAGGGCAGTGGGTCCTCATGAATCTAATTTCCCACCCTCAGCTCTCTAAGGGTTTTGTAGCTCCGGTTTGCAGCTGCATTTGTGCAGGCTAATAAAGAATCATAAATGGGGCTATAGGAGTTCTCAGTTGGTGTTGTCTGTTTAGACAAGTCGTGAATTGAGGGCTTGTTTCTTGGACTTCAAGGGACATCACCTATTATACACTATATGGGACTGATGGCCATAGGCTGTCTTAGCATGAGTATAGACAGCTACAGAGACCTCCAAACAAGTATTTTCCTTGGTTACCTATAGGCTGAGTTCTGATCCTTTAGTGTCACTTTAGAGCCTCCCTGGGAAGATACCTTGAGAAGGAAGACGCATTGAAGGGGAAGCCACTTGAGCTGCTTAATGGGGAGCTGTCACTGCTGAACCTGGGAGGAAAGGGGCAGACTCTGGGCCTTGAAGCAAGAGCTGCTGAAAGACATTCTGATAGGGGTGACCAGAGTGCATCACAGCCCTGGACATCTTTGCTGAGATGCTCATTCATTCATTTGACAAAAGCTTATTAAGTTGTTAAGCACCAAGCCATAGCAAACGCTGTTTCAGGGTTGCCAGATAAAATACAGGACACCAGTTAAATTCGAATTTCAGATAAATAATAGTTTTTTTAGTACACATATAAGTATGTCTCCTTCTAAATCTGTCAATCCTATCCTGCTCCCAAGAGACTGGGCCAGAGTGCTCCACATTAGCCCTATTGATACTGGGGCCCAGATCATTTTTCGGTGTGGGGGTGCCCTGGGCATTGTAGGATGTTGTGCAGCCTCCCTGACCTCTACCCATGAGATGCCTGTAGCAAATGTGTCCAGATATTGCCAAGTGTTACTAGAAGATTCACTTGCTAAACTGGGTTAAGCTTAGGAGGCTCTTCCAGGTAAGCACAACAGTTCAACTACTACTTAAGGACTTGTCTTCCTCATTAATGGAAATCTGCTTTTTGGAGTTGGAGTGCATGATGAATTTTCAAAAATTCTTGATGAGACTCAAACTGTCAAGGAATGGCTGTTGAAACTCCCCAAAGGAAGTGTCTCCTGAAACACAGGGGATGAGAGGGCTTGTGGGAGAAGGAAGCCAAGTGTGCAGAGCGCTGGCCCCAACTTTGGGGAGCTCTGGTCAGGCAGGTGTTGCAATCTTGCAGAAAATCACTTCCTTTGTGATTTGTCCAGCTTATGCCCAACATGTCCTGTTGTCAGATTTGTTGACTCAAAGAAGCAATTTAGTGGAAAGATTTAGTATCTGAGGTCGCGGGATCCTGGGAACAAGCTCAGAGCACAGTTCCTCCCAGGCAAGCAGTCTGTCCTGCTCATGGGGCGGGATCCACACGGCTCTAAACTAATCAGTGCAAGGCCAGGGGTGAGCATGTGACTAGGTCCGGCCAATGAGATATAAAGGGAAGTCAACAGGGGCTTTGAGGGAGTAATTTTCTCTCTATTAAAGCAAGAGGTCCTTAAAGTGTGGGGGTCTTGCCTCCTGTCCCCTTTGTCCTGCTTTAGATGCAGTCATCTGAGCTTATGATACGTCGAGCTACGGCATCATGTTAGGATTATAGGCTTTACCAACCTGAAGGCGAGCTGAAGGAGGGAAAGTATTGGAGTAGCTGAACCAACCTGGGGCCATCCTGCTAAGCAAACAGTAAAGGTCCTCAGAGTATTGTCATTATAGCCAGAAGAGTCCCCAAGGATCCAGGGTTCTGTGGTCCATAATAATGTCAGCACAGTTGTAGTAGTCTCCGATGGGTGATGTAATACCACGAATTTAGTGGAGTAAGAGAACACACGTGCTCTTGTTTGCAATTCTGCGGGCTGGAAGTTGGAAATGAGTCTTGTAGGACTAAAATCAAGGTATCAGCAGCAGTTCCTTCTGGAGGCTCCGGGAGGTCGGGGATCTTAACTTTGCCTCTTCCAGCTTCTAGAAGCCTCTCGCTTTCCTTGGCCACCTTGCTCCAGTGTTTGCCTCGCCCGTCACATGGTTCTCTTACAGAACCCTTGTGATTACGCTGAGCCCATCTGGGTAATCTGGGATAATTGCCCCAGCTCAAGACCCTTAATCACATCTGCAGAGTTCCTTTTACCATATGAAGGAACATATTGTTGAGTCCCAGGGATTAGGATGTGGCTGTCTTTGGATAGTCATTACTCAGCTCATTACAGTGACAACACTACGTTGCTGTCTTCCTGAGATCGTGAGCCTCTCCAGACCGCTTTCCTGTTCTATATCTCAGTTTCCCCATCTGTGATTAAAGGTCCTCTTCCTTTCTTTGCCATCTGCAGGCAGGTGGTCTCTATAGCTCGTGCCTCTTCTGAGTTCCAGACTCTGTACCTACCTGGCACCCTGGCATCTCCACTAGGCTGTTCCAAAGGCAGCTCAAATGCAGCACGTCTAAAAATAAACCCAGGATCCCCACCCCCTGTCCCACGCCTGCTCGCTTTTCTGCATCTGCCTTCTCAGACGACACCACCTTCAGCCATCTGTGTGCCTGAGTCAGAAATATCCTCTTGCTCATTCCCAGGGTGTGATCCATTACCCTGGCTGTGGGTTCCCTCCTATGTGTCTCCCAGATTTGGTCTACCATTTAACTTCCTTGCTCTGGGCCCCACAGGAAGGAGCCCTTTGAGGAAAGGTGAATCACATACCAACCATGCCTCAGTTTCTTCATTTACCCGGTGGGGCTCTCCTGCCCTGCTGACTGGCAAGGATGGTGAGAGAATGAAATTGGGGCCAAGACTCCCGGAAAATTCCATCGGGAAAGAGCCCCAGCCTGGGGGGAAGCTGGCCCGGGCCAGCTCTGCACCCAACATCCTTAGTGGCCTGCAGGTTCCTTTCCTGGAGCGTGGGGCAGCCCAGATGAGCCCTCAGATTCCCCAAGCTCTACCCCTGACTGTCCAGCTGTGGGATACTGGAGGATATCTGGAGCTGTCGCCAGTGGTGACCCAGGAGCTGGTCACTGGAGACAGCTAGACCTGACCGTCTGAGGCTCCTTCTAGGAAAGTGTGTTCATTGGGGCCACGTTCAGCAGCTCTGGCTTCAGGAAGGTCCCCATGGCCAGAGAATTGCAGAAAGAGCCTTTGCATTGAGAAAACACAGTGCAGCTGAGGCTGTTGGGGACTCTTCCTGGAGGGACGAGGGGTTTAGACACTCTGGGCCAGGCAGCTCCATCTGTTTCTGGGAACTTCCCACTGAGCAGCCCTCTTGTTCATTCACTCAATAGCTCCTTGTAGAGCAGCCGTTGTGTGCTGGGTACAGTCCAGGCACCAGGGACACAGCTGTGGATGAAACAGGCCAAGGCCCAAGGTTTTCAGGGACCTGATCCTGGGGTGGGGGACACTGAGCAATAGGCACCCCCACCCCCAACAAGCACAGTCACATATACATATATATGTGGCACATACAGCACACACACACTTTATATAAATGTGTGTGTTATTCTAGGTAGTAACAGATGCTATGAAAAATCAAGCCAGTTTTGCAACAGTTTCTGGGGTCTGCTTTAGAGTACGAGGCATGAAGGTCCCCTCTGAGATAGGAACTTTGAGCAGAGGCCTGAAGGAATTATAAGAGTCTCCCAAGTGCATATCTGGGGGAAGCAAGTTTCCGATGGAGGGTGTGGCATGTGCAAAGGCCCTGTTGTGGGACCATGCCTGGACTGCTCTAGAATGAGTAGAAGTACCTGTGTGATCACTGTAGTGGAGTGAGCAAGGAGGGGGAGAGTAGATTCAGTTATGTAGGGCCTGGTCTGTCATGATACTGGGATGACAATCATCCTGGTTTGTCTGGACTGAGGGGTGGTCCAGAACAAAGGATTTTCAGTGATAAGACTGAGGAAGCAGAGATAAGATATTCACTCTATGTGCTGCAGGAAGTCGGATCACATTCTGATGAGATAGGATGTGACACAAGATTTACTAAAAGGATAAACTATATGGAGAGCAAGAGTGGATCAGGGAGACCAGGAGGGGTGATGGATTCTTGGACCACAGTATTCGTGTTAGACACTGGAAGGGCCAATTTGCTGTGATGAGGAAGATGGGTATGCTTTGGGGAGGGGTGGGATAAGGTTTTGGAAACATGCAGTAGTGACTTGGTCCCTAGGAGGCAGGATTGTGGAGGGCCCTGCCCTCAGGTCCCACAATCTCTGCCTATCTGCATGGCAGGTCCGGGCATGGATCCCTCCCCCTCCTGAAATTCTATTCTAAGCTTGCCAGGGGAGTTTACATTTCCTTCTTAAAAGGCCCAGCCTGGGTTGTATCCTGGAGGTCAATGTTTATTTGTGATAAGGACGGCAGCTCTCATGGTTAACGAAGGGATGAGTTGTTGAAAACCTCATTGGTGGCCCCAAGTCCCATTATGGGCCTATTATGGAGATTTATCTTGGCAGCCACCTGTCCAGATATGCTCACTGGGATGTACTACATCTGCTGGAGGGTGTGATTTAAAAAGGGGTATTATTTGCTGGAAGGAAGTTACTGTGTCTTCAAATGCTGTTGACTGGGGAAAAGAGGCATGGGGCTGTTATGGACATGCAGTTTATTACAATAAACAACTTAACGTCCATCTCTTCTGATGCTGAGAAATTTCTGTGCAGTCTGAAAGGGTTGTTTACATAACAGTATTGTGTTTCTTTAAAAAGAAAAAAGTTTGTTTACCCAGCTTCTGAAATAAAAACCAGAACTGAGCTATCCACTTTCTTTATTTGTGCCATGAAGTCTACAAAGTTCCTACTAGGCGCAGGGCCTTGGGCTACCCGATTTTGTTCTCAGTGGGCCCAGGGCTGGTGGAGGAGATGGGCATAGCCGTTAGCAGCACGTGGGGCACAGCGCTGGGGTGAGCAGGTTCAGGGAAGGGAGGATGGCTGGTTGCTGGGGGTCAGAGAAGGGTTTGGAAGGGATGATGCGTCATTGTTTGCTTTTGCGGACAAGAACTAAACCCCTAAGGAATCTGACTAACAGGGTAAGGGAATTTGTTGGGCCCATGACAAGGCCCAGCCATGAGGGGGGACTTCAAGAGGGGTTGACTCAGCAGCTCTGCACTGTCCCCAGAGCTCCAGTTATGTGATCTCTATTTTGTCACTTACTCCCTTGGCTTTTTTCTAAGGCTGGCTCACCTCGTAGTCACAAGATCGCCGCCACCAGCATCTACGACCACGTGGCAATATGTGCAGACCCACTGTATAAAGACAGGAGAAAGACTTCTCCTTAGAGCCTGAACTTTAAGTCCTTGCCTTTAGTTTATTTGTCTCATTTTAGGGTATGTGCCCAACCCGCACAAAGACAAATCGTCAGGGGCCTGATAGACTGAACAGGGTCCCCCTGGAGCTGAGGAAGAGGCAGACCCCTTGACAACATTGAAGTAATCTTCAGAAAGAAAAATGTGAGAAAAGAATGTGGGCTGGTAGTCATCATGTTACTGGACAAAGAGGGTCCAGTCACAGTCAGCCTCCTGTCACTGTCAGCCAAGATGCAGAGATGGGGATCGGTCCACCAAATTTCTTTGTCAGAAGGCCAGTGAGTGATTCTGGAGAACAGTGAGAGTAGCCTCTCCAAATCCGTTCTGTTCTTCCATTTCTAAAACTTCAGTTTTATACATAAAAGTTCAAAGCAGAGATCGCATTAACCCTTATTTAAAATGATAATCAGCACAAACTAAGGGACCTGTTCACAACATGTCCAATTCAAAAGTCGATTTCCTAAACCAGTTCTCCTAAACTACTCAAGATAGGCATCTTTAGGATGGGAGCTAAATTTACAAAACTCTAAGAATGAGAGACAGGAGCTGAGGTCACTGAGGACCTAAACTGACCAGCCCAGCTGTGTCACGTGGCCTTAGCCTGACTGACTCCATCTTGTTCTCACTATGTGGGCTCTTGGTCAGGGCTTCGGTAAATCTGAGGGATTTTAGATGTACCAGGGTAATATTATTGAAGGGAATGATGACAAAAATAGATAAAAATTGTTGCTAGATTTGTGCGCGTTCTACTTACCAGCCATTGCACTCAGGTCTTTCAAAGTAAGGGAAGCTCTCCTAACCAAAAGCAGTTAACTGCCTCAGTGGATCAATGGATACTCATCATTTCCTCCTTACCTGTATATGCAAATCCACATTTGGGGCCACCAACTTCTCTCTGGAATTCCCCCCATGGCATTGGTTATTAGCTCAAATCCATGGAATTTGTTCCCAAACATGCATATTCCAGTTGTGTTTATCCTTGAAAAAAAATCCTTGTTTTTTTTTGCAAAAAGTTGAATCTGCAATTTAAATACATATTTCACCCTGAATAACTCAGAGCGCCAAAAGGGTTCTTGCTTTTATGAAAACAAGGTTGTATTGCTTGGGAAAATTTAGTAAAGATAAGTAGCTTAAGAACGAAATTGGAAAACTATCCACAAGGATGCTACACCTAGATGGCTCTGCAAGTATCTTTCCGCGTCCAAATCACTTCAAATAAAGTGAAGCTGAAAATTGTATGGTGTATGGGGGAAAAAATGGGAAAATAAAAACAAAGGAAAAAAGAGAAGGCAGGCCTTGGTCCCATCGTGACAATACTTCCCATTAGTGGGCAGTTGTGCATTTTCTGTTAACCTATGTTAGGATGTGAGTATAAATGGTTTTTAAAAACATTCTCCACTTTAGTCAATTTAGTTTTATTAATCAACCTGATAGGCTCAAACCCCTACCCTCTCCCACTGGGGAAAGGTGAATGGGTCAACCCCCTATACTACCATGTGGGTGAATGGGTCAACCCCCTACACTACCCAGATGTCCCACCTGGGAAAGGTAAATGGGCCAACCCTCACCCCTACAACCGATGTCCAACCCAGGAAAGGGACTGTCCTGACCCCCACCTGCCTGACCTTTAAAACCCCCATTCGCCATTACCCACATGTGGATTTCTTCCCGGTTGGAAGTCTCACCCCCCACCCCCCAGCACCCAGGTGGAATAAAGCCATTTTAATAGCACAAAATAGGCCTCCACTATCCTTTCCTCTCGTTCCTTGGAATAATCTTTCATTTTTGGCTCCGCACCCTTTCACGACCCTCTGCTTATTTCAGCTGTTTTTGTGGCAACCCTTGGAGGTCAGGGCAGTAAGGGTGATTCCCACTTTATAGATGGGGAAATTGAGGCCCAGAAAGGAGAGAAACCTGCAGAAGGTCCCATAGGCAGTCAGCGGAGGAATAAGGAACATTACAGCTCAGTACACTTGACATTGTCCCTGGCGTGAACTCTTCCTGCACTGCCCTGGCCCTGGGCATGGGCTTCTGGGCTGCACATGGAAAAGCCAGTTACTACTCCCTGCATTTCAGAAGAACCCCACTCACTCAGGATTTCATCTGTCTTTCTAACTTGAAGGCTTCAGGGAGACCATCACCAATGATTTATCTTGGACTCCCAGGTCACCGTGAAGCAGAAACAGTCAGTGACTTGCCTCTGTGCTCTGGTGAGGCCTTTGCCTATCTGCTGTGATCCCCTGCTTCCTCCCCGGTTGACGTCTTGGGCAGATCTCACGGCCTTTCAGACCTTCTCAGCTCTAGCAATAGGCAAATCTTTAGGTCTGAGAGTCTGGTCCAGGACATGTTCCTGTGAAGCCCCCAGCCAGTCTCAATGTCACAGTTCTGACATCTGACCACTCCAGGAACGTGCGGTCTTCTTGGGGAAGAACCTGATTGGTTATCAGTTCCATTCTCCCCGCCCTCCGGTAGGCTTCCAGTTTTCTGTTCCGTTCCTACTGAGTGGGCAGAGGAGAGATTTGGGGAAGAGAAATCTCAGAGCCTGGGCTATGAGAATCCAACTGATAATCAAACTTCACCTGGGGTTGTCATGGGAGCTGGAGCAGCCTTGGGGGTGCCAGCCCGTGCCCTGGGGCCTCTCGGATGTTCTGTGCTCCCCCACCCTGCCCTCTCTGGTACACAGTCCCTCCTTTCCACGGGCCACACCTGTGGCTCTCATAGGAGGCCCCGGGCCTGTGTGTAGATCTGCTTCCTCCTCCATATCCCCCTGGAGTGCAGTGTCAGAAGCCCAGCTCAGCCCTGGGGCGAGGCAAAGAGTGCTGGGACTCACACCTGGGCTGGACTCCCCTCCCCCAGGCTGAAGCTTCCCTCCCTCCCTGAGGGGCTTGGCTTGAGGTCACACTTGGTCCCCACTGCCTCCCTGGTCCAAATCTTCGTCCAAGTCCTTGCATGAGGGTCCCTCTCAGAGTTCACTTCATGGGAACCTGACCCAAGTGTCCCTCTCAGAGTCCACTTCATGGGAACCTGACCCAAGTGGTATGTGGGAGGGGTGTGTTCAGGGACACTATCGGCCCCACACCACATGGCTCCAGATGCTGCGGCACTAGGCATCCTCCCCCTGCTACCCTGTTGCAAACCTCACCCTCAGTTCCTGCCCTGGGAACCTTCTCCTGGTGACCCCTTCTCTGTCTCTAGCCCAGGGCTCCCTGTGACCATGGGTGCTCCTGACAGCCATGTGGGGTACAGTTTGCTCAACACTATACTGCGTAGAGGGCAGCCCTAGGGGGCCCCCAACCTCCCAGAGAGGGGAGGCCTCTCCTGTCTACCCTCCAATCTGCATGGGACCCTGGCCCCTACTCTCAGCACAGGCTCTGAGGCAGCCCTGGAAACACCCACTAGGGGAGGAAGATACGCATCCCATCTTTGAGGCACCCCAGCCTCCGCAGGTGGGTCTCTGGAGCCCCCTCCTCTCCTTGGGCCAAAAAGCATTTCCTCTTGCAAATTTCTTTGGCTATGGTCCCAATGTTTGCTATTCTCTCAAACTTCAGGTGTTGAAATCCTCACCCCCAAGGTGATGGTGTTAGTCGGTGGGGCCTTTGGGAGGTGATAGCTCCTGAGGGTGGTGCCCTTCTACAAGGGATCAGAGCCCCAGTAAAAGGCTGAGGGGGCTTGGTGGGCGCCCACCCTGTGAGGATGTGGGAAAAGGTGCCATCTACAAGCAAGGAAGCTGCCCGCGCCAGACAGCAAATCGGCTGGCCCCTTGATCTTGGCCTTCTCAGCCTCCAGAACTGTGTGATGTAAATGTCTGTTGTTTAAGCCACGCGTCAATAGTATTTTGTTACCGCAGCCCAAACTGAGTAAGACATCATCCCAGGAGCATCCCTGCAAATGTGCCCCTCTCATGTTGGGTGGCACTGGTGGCTCCCATGGCTGTTTCCCCATTTCTAGCTGTGGGACTTCAGCTCAAATCCTGAGTCCTCTGAAAACGTCTGGCTTGATGTCCTGTCACCCTGGCTCACTGCCTTAGAAAGGGAGGACTTTTCCATGTTGGATCTGGGCTGCCGCTGAGGCCCCTCCCCCATGAGTGAGGGTAATGAGTGCTTAGGTCTTTGCTATGACCTGGTGCCACCCCTTGTGTCCAGGGAGTGCAGGCCCTGCCCAGCCTGTGGGTAAAGTGAATTAATGCAGCTGGAGGCTCAGAACCCCAGGCCCAGCACATGGTAAATGCGGTGTGTCAGCTCATTGTCATCTGTTGGCCAGTCGGAGGGGAATTGCTTCGGGTTTGGGAAGTGAGATTTCAGTAAAAGCGCTTTGAGATTTAGCCTGTAATTGGCAGCTTTGCTTCTAATCGCTCTTGAGAGACAAGCCAGAAAATGCTTATTATCCCTAAACCCAGAACAGAAAGGGCAAAGGGGAGGAAGGTGGTCCTCGCTTCCCCTGTGACGTGCCCATCTCTGCCACCTGCTGCCAGGCTCAGACAGATAATGGACACTCCAAGCTCCGGGATCAGGGCCTGCTGCCTTTCTTCCTGCTTCTTAATTTTTAAAAAATTATATCCCAAAGCTTTCATCACTGCAGATTCCCTGACTCTCCGATCTAGGCTAATCTTTAGGATAAAGCGTGGTCTTTTTTGAGTGTTTTCAGGTGGCTCATACACCTTGAGACCAGGAAGGCACACATGGTCTTCTTCCATGCACTTCTCCACTAATTTTTAAACCCTTTCTTCTTCTCATGATTTTCTGGCTAAATGTCTGAATTTGTGTTTATCTTTCTCCTTCAGGGATGGAGGCTCCGGCAGCTCTGGTGGCTGAGGCTCTGGTAGCTGTGAAGCAGGTTGTAAGTACAGGGGATGTTACTATTATATGACTATCTGGGAGACCGAAGGGGGCTGCACTGTCCCCCAGCCTGGGCCATGTGCCCAAGACATGTTTCTGAGTACTCGCTATGTGCCAGGCATGGGGTGCTGGGCATGCAGTGGTGACTGGTGACAAGCACTGCCAGCATCCCTGTCCTAGAACATACATTTCAGTGGGAGAGACAGTGATGTGTAAATGCAGTAAATATTGGATGATGCAGATGTTGGCGTGGATATGGAGAGAAGGGAACGCTTCTACACTGCTGGTGGGAATGCAAGCTAATATGACCTTTTGGGAAAGAAGCATGGAGGAGAACACTCAAGGAACTAAAAGTAGACCTACAGTTAGATCCTGCAATTCCTCTACTAGGTATATACCCAGATGATCAAAAATCATTTTACAACAAAGACATTTGCACCAGAATGTTTACTGCAGCCCAATTCATAATAGCCAAGACATGAAAACAACCCAAGTGCCCATCGACCCATGAATGGAGTAACAAATTATGGTATATGTATACCATGGAATACTATGCAGCCCTAAAAAATATGGAGACTTCACATCTTTTATATTTATCTGGGTGGAGCTGGAACGTATTCTTCTTAGTAAAGTATCTCTTGAATGAAAAAAAAAGTATCCAATGTACTCAGTACTACTATGAAATCAATATATAACCACCTACACACTCATATGAGTGGCAAGACATAACTATAGTCCAGAAAGTAGAAGGGAAGAGGAGAGAGAGGGGAGGGGAGGGGGGATATGGGAGGAGGGAGGGTATTTGGGGGGACCTCACCTAATGTGCATGATGCAATGGTACATTTCAAAACTGTTGAGAAATGAGTATAATTGAGATGGATGTGTTACTTAGTTCAACGTAAGTATTTCACATTGTGTATCGAAGCAGTACCCTGAACCCCATAAATACATTGATGTACAAAGTTATGATTTAATAAAAAAAATTAAAAAACAAACAAACAAAAAAATACCTGATGATGTCAGACTGTGTTGAGTCCCAGGAAGGGAAGGGACAGTGACATGACAGATGGGAGGGGTGGCTGATGCTGCCCTGGGCAGTCAGGAGGCCTTTGAGGAGGTGTCACGTGGTCTGCCCGGCCTGAGGAGAAGGAGGCAGCCAAGGGTGGGCCTGTTGAGGGACTGGTACTCCTAGTAGGAGAACTTGAGGTGGGATGAGGTCAGCGGGGTACATAGCAGTGAGGCTGAGGGGCAGGCATGGGGGGACAGTGTGGAGAGCCGAGGGGTGGCAGGCCTGGCCTGTGTCTGTGTCAAGGGTGCTGGAGGGTTGTGGGCAGAGAGGTGTCCTGGGCTGATTGAGGTGTGGAAAGTGTCCCTGTAACTGTGTGTGGGGAGGGGCTGCTCGTGAGGGTGGGCAGGGAGGCCAGGGCGAGGTTGGGCACCTGCTCATGACCCGTGGATGCCAGAAGGGGCAATGAGAACGTGGGTGCTCTGTAAACTGTGGAGTGCAGTACATCTGGGATCTCACCTTAGTGACACCAGGGCTGCTCCCAGTGATGACGGTTGGGCACAACCTCCCAGGGTCCTTCTCAGACTGTTTCTGCAGGGAAAGGTCTGATCCAGGCGACAAGATGGATCATAGCATAAAACACACGGAGCTGATAGGGCCATGAAGGTCATCAGAGAGTCGTCAAATGCAATAAGATCATCAATACATGTCAATCAATAGGGATCAGTCACAGTCAAATCCAGTGTGATCATCATAATGATGGTGGTGCCTGACGTGTTAAACCCTCACACCTGTGGGCAGGTGCTGCGCCGAGCACTCTGCTGATACTTTCTGCCTTAGTCTGTCCAATAATCCTTGCAACAAGGGCTCTCGTCATCCTCGTTTTACAGATGAGGCTGAGGCACAGAGAGGTTAAGTAACTTGTCCAAGGTCACACAGCTAGTCAGAGGTGGGCTGGGATCTGAAGCACAGAATCTGTCTCCAGAGGCGACGCTCCTAGAAAGTACAGGGCTCTCACCATCCAGCTCACCTCCATGGAGAACCGTGTGAAATGGTCTCACTGCAAAACGGTAAGGGAAATTTCGTGGCATTCTAGCATCTGGCTTCCAAAAAAAAAAAAAGCACCCAGGTGTTTCCTGTCCCCAGATGCAGTCCCCACGTGCCCAGTGCCTCCTTCTGCCAGGGGAGGGTCTCCCAGCCCTGGGGGCTGAGGCTTCACGCTCTGCAAGTGCCTCCAAGGCTGAGCCGGGAAGATGCCTCCTCTTACCACCAGCTCCTCCGCTGTGCGGTGCGGTTGCTGCGCCTCTTCTGACTGGCCCTCCTTCTGCCCGTTGGTCACACTCCTGGAGACAAGTTCCAGGGAGACAGACATGGCCCCGGAGTCTAGGATTCAGACGCCTCCTGCTTGCACCAGGACTAAAAACAGCATTATTTTCCCCCAGCTTGGCTATTTTTAGCAGGTAACAGACTGTACACGGCTTTAATTAGCATTTGATTCAGAGGCTGGATTTCAGACAAATGCAAGAGTGACTGACCGGGAGTCCCCTCACCTCGGCACCTGTCTTATGTCTCCAGTGTGGGAAGGAACCAGCTGCACTGAGGGTGGACCCTGGGGTTTCCTGGAAGCCCCAGGAAGGGGACAAGGGCCTCTGTGACTGTTTTCGCAACCCTGCTCATGCCTTCACCCCCTGTGCTGTCCAGAAGGCTTGGTCCTGCCCAGACCCAAGTGCTATCCTCTGGGGAACACCTGGCCAGGCCAGTGTGACAAAGATGTCCTGCCACATTGGTGTAGGGCTTGTGGGTCATCTGTCCACACTTAAGGCGGTCCTGAGGATAGGGCAGGAGTTCCTGAGCTGTGGCAGCGATCACAGGATGACCTCAGTGTCCCTACAGTTGCAGGGAACTCAGCGGCCTACAATACAGACTGCATTTCCCAGGCTTTGACCACTGGGTGTGAACATCATCTCTTTCTTCTCTCTCTCCTTTCCTTAGTTGGGGAGGATAGGGGTGGGCAGCCCAGGGAAGGTAGCGTAATGAGGTAGGAGGACCCCGGTGTCCTTGTCTGTCCTATTGGGAGGGTAATTCTACCCACTTCCTCTGGTTTCTATAATATAAGAATCTTTCATTTGCCAAATGACAGAAAAGCTAACTGCACTGTTTGAGGCAAAAATGTATTGTCTCAGGTAACTGGAAAGTTCTAGAAAAGGGCTGTTTCAAGTAAGACTCAGGTAATATGTGGGAACCAAAGGGAGGGATTTTTTTAACAGGGTAAATGTTTGCACAAGGTTCCAAATAATAGTCTCTTGCTTTTGTGGCATATCCAGGTGATGCGGTGGTAACACTGACACGTAGTCTCAATCTCACAAAAAGCTCGGGCAAAAATCAGATGAGTGGAAAGATGGACAGTCGTGGTCAGGGTACCTGTGGCTCTGGGAACTCCTGGAATATCGAAAATGCCCCCTTTCTATTATTTGTTATTTTAAAAATAAATTTGTAAGGTCACAAACAATCCTGGCTTACGAGGACCCCAGAATCTCCGTGTAATCCAAGTGCTCGAATCCTGAGTGTACGGGACGTCCAAAGTCATCCTTGAGATTTCTGTAGTTCGTGAAGCTGACATTTCTCCTGGCCTCTGCTGAGCTCTTTTTCTCCGCTCTGTGGCTTGCAGCTGCTCTTCTGGCTTCAGCAGGGGTCCATCCAGCTGAGAAAAGAAAAATAGGGTCGTCTGAGCTATGTCATGTATGCAAAGTTTATCAGGTGCAGAGAGCTGAGGACGGCACTTCCGTCATGCCATGGGCCTCCAACTGAAGCCCGGGAGCAACTGTTTAAAAAATGGCTCTCAATTTGCAGCCTCACCCATTATCTTCCCAATCCTAGAATCAAAGATACAAAAATATAATGTCTTAGCCAATCAATAGCTTGTGTTATTTTCATGCAAATTCTTGGTAAAGAACTTAGAAACTGCCTCTTCTTTTCTTCCCTTAAAAACCCGCTTGTAACTGCTGCTCATCAGAGTGTTTGTTCACGACACCTTAAATCTGTGCTCCCAGGTGGCCACCCTCAAGCTTGGGCTTAAATAAACTCCATCCTTAATCATATTTTTCTGAATCTCATTATTTAAGGTTGACACATCCCAGCACGGCATGAGCTCCTTCTTCTTCTTTATTTTCCCAAATTCCAGGCCCCTGGCAGCTGCAATGGGAAGGATTTCCTGGTGAAATGCGGGGCAGCAGGAGTGGGTGGATTTTTGCTCTGGGTCATTTCTTTTCTATTCTTTTATTTTTTTGAGACAGAGTCTCACTGTGCCGCCCTCGGTAGAGTGCGGTGGCGTCACAGCTCACAGCAACCTCCATCTCCTGGGCTCAAGCGATTCTCCTGCCTCAGCCTCCCAAGTAGCTGGGGCTACAGGCGTGCACCACAACGCCCGGCTATTTTTTTTTGTTGCAGTTGCCATTGTTGTTTAGCTGGTCCCAGGCCGGGTTCCAACCCACCAGTCTCCGTGTATGTGGCCTACCCACTGTGTCACAGGCGCCGAGCCCCGTTGGTCATTTCTGCCAACTCCACCACCAGTTTGTGTGGCTTGGCAACCCCGTCCCCCTCTGCCTCTGCCCTCCAGCCTCACCTCTGCATCCCCACTCCCGTGTGCATGGTCCTCCTCTGAGCAACTCTGGTGAATAACGGATTTTCTGACCCTCTGTCACTCAGCTGCTGTCTCCTCCTGCTCCAAGCACTGGGCCTGTGCCTGTCGCACGTTATCTCCTCACTTTGACAAGACCCTTATGAGTGGAACGTGTGTTCCCATTTTACAGATGCAGGTGCTGAGGAGCAGACCTCAGGGGGTGCCGTGGTCTCTGGGGGAATTTGGGCTTGCCTGTTGCTGGCTTATTCTGGGGTCCAAGCACCTAATCAATGCTGTTTCCCCAGTTTGTTTATTTATTTATTTGAAACAGAGTCTCACTCTGTCACCCTGGGTATTGCTCCATGGCGTCATCATAGCTCACAGCAGCAACCTTACACACTTGGGCTCAAGCCATCCTCTTGCCCCAGCCTCCCGTGTAGAAGGAACTACAGTGTCCACCACATGGCCTGGCTAGTTTGTTCATTTTTGGTAGACAGGGTCTTGCTCTGGCTCAGGCTGAGAGTTAAGAACCTCAGGCTGGAGACAACTCCCAAGTACAAGCAATCCTCCCACCTCGGCCTCCCAGAGTGCCAGGAGTACAGGTGTGAGCCCTCTGCCCTGGCCTGTTCCGCACTTTAAATGATCTGCGTCTCCACGTTCCTCACGTCCACCTGTGTAGTCCCAGGCTGACCCTTTGCTCCTGGGGTGAGCACACATTTTCTGTAAAGGGCTAGAGTGTGAATACTTGGGGCTTTGTGGGCTCAGGGCCTCTGTTGCTACCGCTCGAGGGGCTAGCCAGAGACAATCTAAGAACACAGCAGCTCCGCCTCCCCCTGGAAAACTCCGTTTGCAAACAGGCAGTGGCCCTCTGGCTGCTGTGTTTGCTGAGCCCTGGTTTACTCAGTA
Source organism: Arctocebus calabarensis (assembly GCA_963573935.1). NCBI lineage: Eukaryota > Metazoa > Chordata > Mammalia > Primates > Lorisidae > Arctocebus > Arctocebus calabarensis. The sequence continues at coordinate 44,605 of CAUYON010113348.1, forward strand.
GCTTTCTTTAAGCCCCTTTTTGTTTTCTTGTAGCAACTTTTTCTCAAAAGGAAAACTGTATCACCAGAGTGGGAAACCAGCTTCTCCTGCTGGGAAGGAAGGTAACCATAGAAAAATAAAACAATAAACCTTTGTTCAGGAAGCCCAGCCTGGGCTGGGAGAGGTGCTAGAGGCGTGTCAGCACCAAAAGAAGATGTTGTCTGTTGTGGTTTGGGAGAACCAAAAAGGAATGGGGACAGGATGCGAGGCTACTGAGCTCCTGTTTGTCTTGGGAAGTGATCTCATGCTGGGTTCTTGAGGCTCTGTGTGGGGAAAGAGCAGGGAGGGGCTGGAAGCCTCCTGCTCCCACCCTAGAGCAGTGAACTGGGGGCAGGAAGTCTGGACACAAGGCCTACAGGACAAACGAGGTGAATGTGGCCTTGGCACTGGCTGCCTGACAGCTCCGAGGGGCTGCTGGGGTTCCCACTAGGGACTGTGAGCTGCAGGAAGGTATCAGCTAGGTGGCTCTCTCCAAATACATATATTTATGTCAGACAAACTCCCATTAAAGCATCAAGAAATGAACAACCTCAATGTCCTTTATTTTGGTAAGCAGGCCGGCTTCGATCCCACCACCCCTGGTGCACAGGGCAGGCACTCTACCCACTGAGCTATAGGCATCCAGCCCTCAATTTCCTTTTAGCGTGGTTTCTTCTTTCTCATCATTCTCCACTACTTCATCCCTCTTGCTCATTCTCTCCATAGCTATATGGTTATACACACACACATATTTTGCCTCTAACAAATATTTGGGTTACCTTTTTTTTTGCAACCATTTCTCACCCTCTATTATGAACAGCCAAGCAAAGAATTAATTTAGACTTTCTGCGACATCAGGGCCTTTCTTTTTTTTTTTTTTTCAGGGCCTTTCTTGTTAGATGGCTCCCACTAGCTCTTGGAAGCCCCGGGAATTTAGTTGAATGATCTTTTGCCTCTCATATCCTTGACCGGGGTCTTGTGTGTCTTCTGGCCAGGGCAGTATCAATTCTTTTGGCATCTTAGGGTTCCTTATCATTGTCCGCGCTCTCGGCCTCTCTTTGGCTACGTCCCCACGTTTTCCACTCCTACTAAAAACCTCCTTTCACCTCACATTGCATCTTTAGACTGAAAGAAGATGGTGATTATTCTGTCCTTATCCAAAGCCATTACTTGAAAAGCTTGACTTGGGGATGGTGAGGACTTGGGAGCCCCGTGCCGTTAAGAGCGATGGATACACACCCATTTAATTCCCCAAGGCAGACGCCAAGGAAAGGGATGTTATCTCCTTTATAGGGGCACTCAATTCAGTCTGACGGAGATAAGAATGACATACATCCCGGCAGCAGGCTGGTAAATAAAATTGAAGGAAGGGGTTTAAATCCTTTCCCTTCGAGCTGGAAGAAACTCTATATGAAAAATTCCACATGATTAAGTCACGGGAACATTGTGTCTGCAAATCCCCACGAGATCTTACATACAGTTCCACTTCGTTTCCATAAGTCTTTGGCTCCTATATAACCAAGACTCCGGGAAATGAACCAGCAACAACATGGAGAAGGGTAAAGCTCATACGGACCTTGGATTTGGGGAGGGTGAAGATGTAGGAGGCTCTCACCTTCTGTGGGATGGGGGGGGCTCAGCCTGGGAGAGAAGACAGAGTCTGTCCTGGAAGGTTCAGTGGTATGTTGGGGGAATGTTTCTGATGGTTGCAGGACGCGGGTATGTGCTCGACCGGGCTCAGCATGCTTTATATCAGGGTTATGCCCTGATGAACAGGAGCGTCGCGTATCCTTCCTTCATCCACAAGTTATTTCTTGAGCCCCTACCTGTATGGCACACATCATAGGGAGGCAAGAGGGAAGAAAATAGACAACATCCCTGCCCTCAGGGAGCTTACCCTCCAGTAGAGGAGGGAGACAAAAGGCAAATCTATTCAGCATGTATTTTGCTGATTCAGAAATGGCCAGGTTTTTTTTTTTTTTTTCTTTTTCCTTTTGAAACAGACTTTTACTCTGTTGCCCAGGCTGGTGCTGTGGCATCAGCCTAGCTTACTACAACCTCAAAATCCTAGGCTCAAGTTATCCTTCTGCCTGAGTCTCCCAAGTAGCTGGTAATGCCCTGGTGATTTTTCTATATTTTGTAGAGATAGGCTCTTGCTTTTGCTCAGGCTGGTCTCAAACTCCTGGCCTCAAGTGATCCTCCAACCTCGGCCTCCCTGAGTGCGAGGATTACAAGGGTGAGCGGTTGCACCCAGCCACACAGTTTGTTTTCCTGTGTTAATATCTATAATCAGAGTGCCTCTTATTGGTGATTTTTCTCTAGTACACGCCAAATGGTTTTATATAATTAAAACAGACACTGGTCATCTATGAAGAGCCCCAAGTCCTTGTCGTAAGGATCTAATTACAGTTTCAGAAACCACTAAAACTTAGCAGCTTATCTATTTAGGAGGATCTTGCAGGCTAATTATGTTCAACCTCCTTTTTAGCCCCCCAAACTTTCTGTTACAGAGAATCTTTTTTTTTTTTTTGGCCGGGGCTGGGTTTGAACCTGCCACCTCCAGCATATGGGGTCAGTGCCCTACTCCTTTGAGCTACAGGCGCCACCTGTTACAGAGAATCTTATATTGAGCTTGCAGAAACCAATAAAAGGAAGCTCTTGGGCTCAGAATGGAAAGGGGCCCAGCCCACCTGTCTTTCCCAGGCCAATTTTGAGGCACTTCCTTTGATCTTAAGACTGAAAAGGATCCCGGTTTGGAGTTGTTGGTGCCACATCTCCAAAGCACAGTGCACAACCGGTGGCTTTGGGTCCAGGAGTGCATCTGAGTGAGGCGGGCCTGAGTTTTGAGTGAAACAAACCCAGTCTGAGGTAAGTGTGTGCCGAATGTGGCGGGCAGCACCTTCTTCCCACAGGCTTCCTGGGCTGCAGAAGCTTAAAAGCTGCCACCTGCCTTTCTCAGGCTCCCCTGGGGGTGGCGGTGAGGTGAGACTGTCTCCTTCCACTGCTGCTGGGCCTGACTGATGCGTGTGCTAACAGCTGGGGCCTCAGGGTGAGGAAGGACACTCTGGAAGTGTGTCCTAGATTGTGGCAGCTTTGAAATCCACTTCCATGCCAGATTCCAGGATTCCAGGGGCAGTGTTAGTATTACGGCGATATCCCCACAAAGTGACGAAACTGGAGTTGTTTTATGTCGGTAACACCTAAGTGTGACCACAGCTAAGGAGACCTCCTTACCTCCTGGGGGGTGAGGGTTTAAGTCTTAAGTGAGTTGGTGAGTTTTGAGGTCAAGGACAACTTGACCCCTGCAGGTGGTGGATTGGGGGTTATCCCCTCAGGGAAGACGCCTGGGGCCTGGGGTGTCCCTCTGCTTGGTGACCAGGGTGCCCTGGGTCACTTAGCTGTGCAGCGAGATCGCTGAGCACCCGGGCCGCGAATTGCTCTGGTGACAAAGGCAGGATTTTTCTTCCCTGCCCTTTTCAAACTTGCTGTGGTGGGTCCCTTTTTTAGCCCGTGGAAGATGGATGATTTCATTATTTGTGGCACTCAGCAATAAGTCTCGGAGTTGCGGCTAAGTGAGCTCTTCCCAGTTGCGTCCTCCGCTCTGTGATTCATCACGTTTAGTCATTCGTTTACCTGGGCCGGCTGCTGGCCTTGGGGAGGGCAGCCCTTGCGGACAGGGGGCAGTTTTACTCTTTCAGGGACGGGGCAGCGGTGGGAAGGCACAGGGCTGGGGGCGAGGTCGAGGCTCAGGTGGGCTGGAGTGGGTG
>CAUYON010113350.1:0-11606 GCA_963573935.1 Arctocebus calabarensis
CAGGATGGGCAAAAGACTTGAAGAGAGACTTCTCTAAAGAAGACAGGTGCACAGCCTACAGACACATGAAAAAATGCTCACCATCCTTAATCATCAGAGAAATGCAAATCAAAACTACTTTGAGATATCATCTAACTCCAGTAAGATTAACCCACATAACAAAATCCCAAAACCAGAGATGTTGGCATGGATGTGGAGAAAAGGGAACACTTGTACACTGATGGTGGGAATGCACACTAATACGTTCCTTTTGGAAGGATGTTTGGAGAATACTTAGAGATCTAAAAATTGACCTGCCATTTAATCCTATAATTTCTTTACTAGGCATATGCCCAGAAGACCAAAAATCACATTATAACAAAGACATCTGTACCAGAATGTTCATTGCAGCCCAATTCATAATTACTAAGTCATGTAATAAAACTAAGTACCCATCGATCCACGAGTGGATTAATAATTTGTTGTACATGTATACCATGGAATATTACACAGCCTTAAAGAAAGATGGAGACCTTACCTCTTTCATGTTTACATGAATAGAGCTGGAACATATTCTTCTTAGCAAAGTATCTCCAGAATGGAAGAAAAAGTATCCAATGTATCCAGCCCTACTATGAAGCTAATTTATAGCTGTCATATGAAGGGTATAACACAAGAATATGGGGAAAAGGGCAAGAGTAGGGAGGGGATGGGGAGGTTGAGGTGGAAGGAGGGCAATTGGTGAGGCCACACCTACAGTGCATCTTAGAAGGGTACAGGTGAACCTTACTAAATGCAGAATACAAATGTCTTCATATAATAACAGAAAATACCAGGAAGGCTATGTTAATCAGTTTGATGAAAATAGTTCAGACTGTATATGAAATCAGCCAATTGTACCCCTTGATCGCACTATTGTACACAGCTTTGATTTAATAATAAAGACAATAAAATAAAAAAAATTCAAAAAAACAAAAAATCTACTAAGTGTAGAGTATAAATATCATAGCACAATAATTAAGAAAGTGTGGTGAAGGCTATGTTAACCAGTTTGTTGTAAGTATTTCTAACTGTATATAAAACCAGCACATTGTACCCCATAAATGCATTAATGTACACGGCTATGTTTTAATAAAAAAGGAAAAAAAAAAAGATCTAATTGGCCAAAACTCAGCATTATTGCTATACCCAACTGCAAGAGAATCTTGGTAGTAACCAAAATGTTGATAACGACATTACAGCAAAACTTGGGACTATATTCTACAAAAGAACTAGAGAAGGGATAATGGGGGACTGCCAGCACTCTGAAACACTTGAAACTTCATACGAAGTAGAGGAGAAGGAAATAAAATTGTTATGATTATCTTAGACTATTTGACATTTGACACTATTTGGACACATTTGGCACTGTCAAGAGACATTTTTAGTCACCACTACTTGTAGTATGGAATGGTACTACTGACATCGTTTGGTAGATGGAGACCAGGAACATCCTATAATGCATCCCTATCGTGTCCTATAATACACAGGGCACGAATCACAACCAAAGCTTGATCTCACTCAGTATATAAATAGTGATAGAGGCCAAGAAACCACGGCTTAGACGCATCAAAGTGCACTACACACTTACTCTTGGCCCTGAGAACATGAAAAGACTCACTCAGACTTCTCTAGGTTTCTCTATGTCAATGAATGGTACCATAACCAATCCAGATACCCAGGCTAAAATTTGGGGACTGTCCTTCCTCTGCTTAAAACGCTATGGTGGCTTCTTATTGCTCTCAGAATAAAGATTAAATTACTTACTGTGGCCTGTGAGAACCTACATGGGCTGGCTGCCTACCAGCTTTATATCACATCACTCTCCCACCTTGGTCTCTGTTGTCTATCCACACTAGCCTTTAGTTTCAGTTTCCAAATGTGCCATATGGTCTTTCCCACCTCTTATCCTTTGCCTCATCCTTCAGATCCAATTGTGATAGACTGATTGCGTTAGTGGTTTCAATTAACCTTTCTCTTTATTCAAAACCATTGGCATGCAATATTGTAGTGATCTTCCACTCTGACTCTAGGCATGACTGTGTAGTTTTCTTCAGCCAATGGAAGTTTGTGAGTGACAGCATGCCAATTGTGAAGCCAGGCATGAAGAAGCATTGTGTATGTCTTCTTGCCTTTGTAGTGAAGCCAAGAAAGCCCAGCCTAGATCAACAGAACTTCAGCTAACCTGAAGATATGTTAGTGAGAAATAAATGCTTATTATAAAATGACATTGAGATTATTTGATTGTTAATTATAACCCCTTTACCACTGGGGTGAAGCTGTATCAATCCATTATTACTCAAATTCTGTTCATTCTACTGCCAAAATATCTTTCCTATTTGTTCCAGTAAAAGTTATGACTGGTCTCCCTGTTCTTAAGCATACCCTCTTACAGCCAGTCTTTCACACTGCTGCCATAATTACCATCCAGAAAAACAAATCAATAAAATTTAATAATGTGATTTCCCTACTTAAAACCTTCAATGACACCTCATTGCCCCCAAACTACTTACTCTAGCATTGCAGGCTTCCCTTCTATGCCACTCTTATCTATAAAACCTCATCTACCCCATCCTCCCTAGAATACTCCCATCAAAAGGTTCAAATATGTTCTATATTTTTAGAGCCCTAGGTCTTTACCCTTTCCTGTGTTCCCTTTCCCTCCCTCATTTGGATGAAATCCTTTTCAGATTTCTAGGTAGAACACAAATACCAACACTTCTGTGCAGCCTTCCCTGAATGCCTCTACTTCCCCACAACTGGAAGATATCATGTCCCACCCCTTTGTGCTTCCATTAAGAGGCTGTTTAGCTCACACTTCCTTCAGCCTTGAGTTATTAGTTTCTCAAGCAGTAAGAAACTAATCCACTCCTTGTGAAATATTTTATGTAACATTTTCCTGTCCCCTTCTCTCTCCCTTGCCCTTCCCATACCTAACACACAGTAGTTACTCAGTAATGAGTGCTATGTTGAAAGGATTCTCCAACTTTAAGTCTTTAATGATAGCTCTACAAGGTATAATATTAGGGGAAGTTACATCCTTCCATATTATGCCCCCTCTCTTACCTTCATTTTTCCAAACATTATCATACATCAATAAAGAAATCATTGAAGGTAATGAGTTTTCCTTTTAAAAGTGATATGACATCAAGGAGGAAGAAGGACATCATTAGTGTGTAGCCTAGTCCTTCCCTCTCATATATCTACTTTGGGAATATGAATATGGCAGATATGCTGTGTAGAATTATACAGGATGCACATAGCAATTCTAAATGTGCTACTCAGCTAGGTTAGGTATAGATACAACCTATACAACTAGGATGGGGCCTAGGGATAGTAATTGTAAAACACAAGCCGGGAGAGAGAGAAAGGAGACAGAGTGAGACATAGATACAGAGAGAACACGCAGAAAGTAGTGAGGAGGCCAAAAGAGGATAGGAGAGTAAAGGGGAATGAGAAGAGAGAAAATGAAATGAAAACCAAGGGCTGGAGCCTCTAGCAATTTTTCCATGTGCCTCTAATGAATAAGCCTTAATTCTGCGGCAATCTTAGGCTATGAAGTCATGATCCAGGACAGCGTTGCCTTAGAGTGTGTAAACACACTCTCTGGGTGGTCTTCATGCTATGTTCCAGGTGCCAAATCTCCTCAGCCTTTGTTTCAAGAAGTTTCCAAATACCTCTTGTTATATGTCTCAGTACCCTAACTTACCACTGACTCTCTTGTCTCTCTGGCCTGAGTTCCCAATGATAGCATAAGTGGGATTGAATAAAATGTTTCACAAGGGTTTGACTCCAGGATGCTGTATATCTATGATTCCATAACTGTAATGTGTGTTTGTGAGTGTGTATATGAACTTGGACATATCTTAGTCAGTTGATCTTTTAAGGCCCTTCCATTTTTTAATGTTGTAATCTCTCAATTTTGCAGTTCAGATGACTCTAAACTTTTTTCCTAAATCAGATCCTTCTATCATTTTTCCCCCTTTCTACCCTCTTATACATTAATTTTCTCTGTAGCTTAAGGATGCTTCCCCTCTTCCAACTCCCAGAAAGAAACATAAAATTTCCTAGGCCCTGCAACAGAGCTAGGGAGCCATGTTTCTCTCTGGCCACACCCACTTTCAGCTCCAAAATCTATAAAAACTCCACATGTTTCGAGTAGTCAACCATTGCTAATATGTATTTTATTTTTTCACTTGTCTGGAGAAACTAAATTATTTTCCAAATAAACCCCAATTAAATTTAAATACATGTGATTTTAGTGAGAAAATTATCACCCTCTCAGCCTGGTAAAAGCACTCTAATCTCTCTAGGGAATAAATGCCTTCATTAGCCATGGCATCTTCCAGGTTCTTTAAAGACAGAATCTCACCCTGGGAATGGAACTTAAAAAAAAAAAAAAACACACAAAGGCTAAGGAAGTGAAGTGAGCTCACAATTAGCCCCAGACTCCAAGTGGGGGAAACAGCTATTCAGCGATCATTAGGCCTTCAAGTGGATCATCCTATTTAGCCCCCAGCCCTCATACTGAATAACCTTTCTTCTAAGCCATATTGATGAGGTCTCTCCTAGTCGTAAGGGTATTTGGATATCTCATTCCACTATTTATGCCAGCGTTTCCAAAGCTATAAAGGTTCTTAGAGATCATGAAGTCCAGATTCCTTGTGGCAGAGTGAGGAGATTGAGGCATAGAGAAGAAAATAGGATATATCCAGGCTTGGCGCCTGTGGCTCAAGCAGCTAAGGGGCTAGCCACATACACCTGAGCTGGCAGTTTTGAATCCAGCTTGAGCCTGCCAAATAACAATGACAGCTGCAACCAAAAAATAGCCGGGCGTTGTGGTGGGCGCCTGTAGTCCCAGCTACTTGGGAGGTGGAAGCAGGAGAATCGCTTGAGCCCAAGAGTTGGGTGTTGCTGTGAGTTGTGATGCCACAGTACTCTGCCCAGGGGGACAGCTTGAGGCTCTGTCTCAAAAAAAAAAAAAAAAAGATATATCCAAGGCTATGTGGTGAGTTAGTGGCAAAGCCAGAGTCTTCCCAACTTCTGGAAGAGGAGCAACTACACTGTAGTTTGATTTGGGAAATACTTCATACCTCGTCTCTTGCCCTTTATCACCCAGTACTCTAGTCTGAGTTATATTTGTCAGAGTTTTGGGTTTATGTGAGTGCCTGAGTTTTGGATACAAGTAAAACTATCAGAGAGAGGGGCTTCATCCTTCCTTCAGTCTGGTTTAAATCACTTGCCAGCTATAGCTGATTGTGCTTGAGATATTGGTTTTCTGGTGGTATAAGCCAATTACCAACCTCTGGTATCCTTTTATGACTGCTCTGGCTGAGTTTCTGGCACCTTTCTTTATAATCAGGCACAGCTGTCCCATCCCTGCCACAGAAAGGAACTGTTGTAAGTTCTGAAAGCTCCATTTCTCCCCAAGAAATGTCTGTAAAAGTAGGTCAGATGGGAAAAGAATGGAATAGGACATGTCATACCCAGAGATCTTGGTGACCTAGCCTTCTTCCACATCAACTCCAGTACTTCTGATCTCCAACCCTCACTATCAGCCCGCTCTGTGGACAGCTAGTCCAGTGCATTCTAACATTCACATGTCACAAATAAAAAGGGGAATCTGGAGACACATTTTAGGGCATCAAGAAAGAAGGAGTAACATTAAATTCTTCAAAAGTGGTATGTATGTGGCAGGACTTATGAACTCTGTTATTGGTAAGTCTAAAGAAGGAAGAAGAAGATATTCATTTCATATTCATTACCCATTCATTATTCATTTCCAAACAGCCACCAAGTGTCTACTGTGGACCAGGCCCTCTGCAAGATGCTAGAGATAAAGAAATAAGGCACAGACCCTTCCCCTCAAAGAGGCCCCAGATTAGGAACAGCAACAAATGCAATAATATTATAATATACAGTAATCCGTGTTAGTTCAGGGTTATGTGTAAAGTGTTGAATAAACATAAGTGAATCCCTCATGTTGTTTAAGAGGCTCAAGTAATACTTCATAAAAGAGATAATTGTGGGCTGATTTTGGAATGATGAATGGGAGTTTTCCAAAGGAAGAGTTGGAAAATGGTACAGCAAGCAAGTGAATACCACAACTGTATCATAATAACTACTACTTGGTGAAAACTTACTAGGTGCCAGGTACTTTATGCGTTAACTCATTCAACACTGAGGTACTAATATTACCTTATGATGTAATATTATTTGCAGATGGGTAACTGAGGTACAGAGAGGTTAAATGACTTACCTAAGAGTACCATAAGTAGACAGTAAAGGAGGCAGTATTTGTAGTTAGGGAACTAGACTTCAGAATTGGAGCTCTTAATCACTATATTAAGCCTGCTTTGTAAATTTCACTATGTTAAAAAGATTTTGGTTTTTTTATCATTCTTTCCTCCTTTGTTTTGTTTTCAGTATTTAATAAAATTATTTCTGAAATGACAACCACCTTCAGCTGTGCTTATAGAAGCAGACATGGTATGTGGCAAACACTGCTTGTCCTTAAACCAATATCCATTCTCCTCTTCTTCATGTATAACGGAACTTCAATTTCGTGTGGAGAGGAAGTATGGCCAACTGAAAAAACTACACTTTTCAGGCTCCTTTTCTTTGCAGAGGTGCAGCCAAATGACCCACTTCCGACCAATGAGATGCAAGCTAAAAGTCACTGTGCGGGGATTCTATTAAAGTTGTTTTGTTTTGTTTTGTTTTTTGTTTCTTAAAGGGGCTGGACTCAGTGAGCACATAACTTTTCTCTTTTTCCTGTTCTCTTCTTTCTTCCTGTAATCCAGACATGATGCCTGGAGTTTCATGAGCTATTTATCTTATAGATAGAAACCTATCTCATGAAGATAATACCACAAGTACAAATTTTAGGGCTTGGCTCCTCAGTGAGTCCTGGAAACTCTAACCCTTAATTTTTTGTTACATGAGTAAAACAAACCTTTTATTTGTTTAAACTTCTGGATTTCTTTGCTTTTTTGGTATTATTTATAGTCAAATGCAATCTGAATAGATATAGTTTGAATATCTTCTTGAGTTGGAGTTTAGAAAGTAGTGGGACAGTGGAGTCTACTGAGAAAAAGTTGATCCTGAGGGGATAGCTGTGGGTGGCCACTCTTTCCCTATGTAGGCCTTCATTCCCAATTTCCCCTTTGTCCAAACCTGGGAATTTTCTATTCTTATTAACAAAGGAAAGTTGTTCCCTTACAAGGGGTGGCAGTGAGAACAGAACCTTCAAGGGAAAGTGAAAACCAAGAGACAAAATATGGGCATATGATATAAGTTCTACCTTCTCTCCTATACCCTCGTCCTTTAAAGCCTTTTTATGGCAAAATTTAAGATATTGCCTGTTCTGTTTTTAATATGAAAATGTAATGACATATTGATGATATGCAGGACAAAATGATAGAATTTCATTTCTTTTATAGACAAGGATAATAAGATGTTTAGCTATAATTTTCTCATACAAACTTGAAACAATATTCCTATAGAATAGTCTCACATATAATTGATGAGTGATAAACATACATTGTTTGACTAAAACAAAATATACATTGAAAATTAGTGGGATGACTGATATTTTTAATTCAACCTGATCACTCTATTTAAAAAATAATATAGGTGGATCACACAGAAAATGTATATTTTCGGCTCGGTGCCTGTGGCTCAACAGGTTAAGGCGCCAGCCACGTACACCTGAGCTGGCGGGTTCGAATCCAGCCTGGGCCTGCCAAACAACAATGAAAGCTGCAACCAAAAAAAAAAAAAAAAAAAAAATGGCCGGGCGTTGTGGCAGGCACCTGTAGTCCCAGCTACTTGGGAGGCGGAGGCAAGAGACTCTCTTAAGCCCAGGAATTGGAGGTTGTTGTGAGCTGTGATGTCACGGCACTCTATCCAGGGTGACAGCTTGAGGCTCTGTCTCAAAAAAAAAATGTATATTTTCATATATTACAAACAAGGTAAATTCCATTGTTTATAATTGTTAAAGTAACTATCAATGGATAAAATACTACCATGTCATATATTAAAATTAAAAACCAAAAGCTTACTACTTTATTTAACAACTTAAATGCCTTATTTTAAAATTGCTTTAGAATTATAGTTATCAATAGGCATTTTTGAAACACACTAATTTCACCATAACCAACAGGCAAAATTTAGGAAAATATCCATAACTTCCATATTCCCAGGTTAAGAGTTTTCCTGTATTGGAGCAATTAAGTTTAAAAGTAAAATAGATATTATTGGAAAATGTTAGCATCATAATTACTTGCCAATTTTTTCCAATGGAGCAGAGTTTAGAAGTATATATTTAATACTTCAAATGTTATATGATGATAAGCAAGGTTCAGATAAGGTATCTTCAAAAGTGAAGCTAGTTTGGAAAATTTTAATGACCATTTCTAAGTAAATTAAATGCAATATTTTCATTATAAAATTTATAAATATATCATACAATACTGGTTCTGTACCAGTACAGCATTATACAATAAGTATAATGCCATCTGATTCTCACAAAAAGACTCATTTAAACAAGTCAGTAAAATAAAAAGCAGTACTCATTTTAAAGGCATATAAGCTGTAAAACTGCAGTTTACTTTCTTATGATGGGTTCTGTGTAGCAATAGACAAGTAAAAATAAAACAAAGAAATCATAATGGTGACATATGCAAAAATCATCACTGGCAGGTACAAATCAGCCTTATATGCATTGTGTGAATATTTTTACTTTCTGAATTTCATAAAACAGCATAACATAAACAATCCAAGAGCATGTAATGTAAGTATTAGGTGAGATTCACAAACCATAGCCCAGGGTTTATATCCATTGATGAATGTTTCCAAATCCAAGTAATATCTTCAGAAACCATTACACACAGAAAAATTTTTCCTGCCTACACAAAAAAGGTTAATTATAGGAATAATCTTTCTTTTCAGTTAACACATGTGAATGTCACACTTACTCTATCTTTGTCAAATTTAATGTCACTACAAAAGAATGCAAACTGGGACCATAGCAATTCATATTGACATTTGTAAAGCTGTAATGGCATAAAGACACGTATATCAATCAGGAGTTTAATATTTTTCTTTAGCAGTCTCAGGTAGAAACCTGAGAATGAAGTTGCTGATGACTCATTTGCTGATGATTTTTGAGGTGCATTGACAAGGGGAAGTTGGTAGTTAAGAGTGGGAGTGTTGGCGGTGCCTGTAGCTCAAGGAGTAGGGCACCAGTCCCATATACCGGAGGTGGTAGGTTCAAACCCAGCCCCAGTTAAAAAAAAAAAAAAAAGAGTGAGAATGTTATTGGTTACATTTATAGTAGTTGAAACATAGGCAAACTGAAGATGAGAGATTGGATTGGAATAGCATGGCTAAGCAAACAAGAAAAGCTGGAGAGAATAACTTCTACTGTGTTATTGTCTTGTCACTCTAGAATCAAATTCTTGTTCTCCAGCAATTTTCAGTCCATCTCCTTGGTGACTAAGCATCATTGATTTATAAGTAGGTAAAACTCTATATTTTAAAACAAGGTGTCCATTCCTTTTCCAGATGTAAATATAGGCAATGCCCATTAGTATATACTTATCCTTTAAATATTCTTTCTCATATATGACATTAGTCTGGGGGAGTATTAAGTATCTCAATTTTACTTTTAAGAAACTTCGTTAAGTGTATCCAAGTCATTGCAGCAAAACATTGTAAATATATATAATGCATATATGTGTGTGTGTGTATATATATATATATATATGTGTGTGTGTGTGTGTGTGTGTATAGTTGGGGATTCTTTGAGGGTACAAAACCCCAGGTTACACTTATCAGGGCCTACGATGCCATGTCTCCTTCCCCAGATCACTCAACTATCTGGATGTGAGCCACTCTGCCAGCTTACTTAGGATTGGTCTCCTTCAGGTCTCAGGTGCCAAAGCACTTTAGAAGTCACAGTCAACATTAGTAGGGGTGAGCATCTCAGCAGTAGTCTTAGTAGGGGTAAGCATCTCAGCAGTAGTCTTAGTAGGAGGGCGCCGATCAGGCATCCTCCCAGCAAGAAGCAGAGCCAAAGGAGGAACCCCAGCTAACTTCTCTGGAAGCTGTTTATAGAAGTAATCCCGTGGCCACCTATGCCACAGGTGTGGAGACTGCTAACCAATGATGTACATACTTCCATGTTCTCTTGCATCTCACTAATAAGAGCCAATGATGTTAAATCCCTTCCTCAATCCCTTATCAGCAAGGTATTTCTCACAAGTGCTTCCTATATACACTGATTGCATTTGTTAGGTAAAGTCCCTCTTATAATTATGTCATTGTAAATTTATTTAACCATTCACCTCCTTCTTAGACTCCTCCTTGTCTTTGTCTACTTCCCAGACTAAGCCATTCTGGTCTAAAAATCCAATGGATAAGCTCTTTGACTCATCATCAGTTATAATTCTCCTATCTTCATCTGCAATTCCACTATTTTCATTAGAGCCACTCGCAGCAACAGGTGAAAGATGAGCTGTATAAAAGTCCCTTATCTATTCATTTCTGGAAAGGCCTGGAAGCAATCTGTATATGGTATATTTCAATCTGATATATTTTTATCTGATCTTATATTCAGGAACAGAATAGTTTTGTAAACTTGGGCATCATAGGACAATACTTGCTGGTCTTATAGGCAATACACAATACAGGTTTTATATAAGGCATGTAGACATTCTATTAAGATGAAAATCTAGAAAGCAGACACATTAAGAAATCACACACATTAAGTGGGGGAGGTTATCTCAGTGATCTTGATTTTGACTGTTTGGTGCACTTTTGTGTGATGAAATATCTCAGGAAAGTAGCTGGAAAGACGTTATCAAAGTAGGCAAAAGGAGACAATGAAAGTTAAAAGTCCTTCAGCAGGAAATAAATGTGGGTAAAGGGGTCAGCTTGAAGTAAGCTGCAGACGCCACTGCTCCCTCTGTGCTCAGCTGGGCAGCCTCCCAAGCCCAGCCTCTCAAGCCCAGCACCTTCCCTGTGCCCAAGGGACGGAGCATGAGAAAAGGATACCATGAGCAATCAGTATTTCTTTGTCTGACTGGAGGCTGTTTCCAATCCAAATCATGGATTCCTTGCCAATATCCTCTCTGCTCCCTCCCCTCCTGCCTCACCCCCACCTTTATCTCCCAGGCAGTTCCAGTTCTCTTTTAAGAAGGAAAGCTGCAGGGTCTCAGGATACAAGATCAATACTTACAAATCAGTAGCTTTTGTATATGTCAACAATAGTCAAGCTGAAAATATAGTCAAGAACTCTATTCATTTTACAGTAGTGCCAAAGAAGATGAAATATCTGGGAATTTATCTAACAAAGGACATCAAAGATCTCTATATAGAAAATTATGAAATTCTGAGGAAAGCAATAGCTGAAGATGTTAAGAAATGGAAAAATATACCATGCGCATGGTTGGGAAGAATCAACATTGTTAAAATGTCTGTACTACCCAAAGCAATCTACAGATTTAATGCAATCCCTATTAAGACACCATCACATACTTTAAAGAGCTTGAAAAAATAGTGCTCTGTTTTATATGTGCATGTTT
>CAUYON010113351.1:0-15442 GCA_963573935.1 Arctocebus calabarensis
GCAAAACAGAAAAATAGTTGGGCGTTGTGGCAGGCGCCTGTAGTCCCAGCTACTCGGGAGGCTGAGGCAAGAGAATCACCTAAGCCTAGGAGTTGGAGGTTGCTGTGAGCTGTGTGATGCCACGGCACTCTACCGAGGGCAAGAAAGTGAGACTCTGTCTCTACAAAAAAAAAAAAAAAAGTTCCAAGCAAAGATCTAATTGAACAATGCTATGAGTTAATTATCTGAAGAATATGGCTACTTCTAGGAACCTGAATGATTAGCTACACTTCCTTGAGTCAGTGTATAGGTATTTCTCTGTAACTTTTGGGAGGACAGAGAAATGACCACAGGCAATTCTAGACCACCTGCCTCCAGAGATTGGGAACTTTGTGAAATTTCTCACCCCTTAGGACTCTAAGGAGGAGTTTAGACACTAAGGGGAAATGTATTTAATTCAAATAATTCTACAGTCTTTTATCAAATTCACCAGCCCTTCCTGGAGAAACAAAGTCCTGAGCTCTTGGGTCCTGATCAAATACAATTGGAGGAAAAGTTGTGCTCATTCATTCACTCATTCATCGAGCACTGAGTCTGCCCTAGGTTAGCAATGACCTCTACTACCCAACCTAACTGAAGAATTTGACACAATTGATCTCTTCCTCTTTCTGGAACATTATAATATATTCACTTGATCTCCAGGCCCACTCTTCTCTCTGATTCTCTATCTGAGAAGAGTGGGCCTGGAGGCCAACTGAATATATTATAATGTTGCAGAAGTTATTTCTTTCTTGGTTCCCACCTTCCCTCCTGACCTATATACTCTGCAGTGCCCCGGGTTAGTCTTTGGGCTTCTTTTCTTCTCAACATACACGTTCCTTCCTTTGGCAATCTCATTAAGTCCCATGGTGTTAAATACTATCTATATGCTGACAACTTCCAAACTTATATTTCTACCCCAGATTTTGAGTCCAGACATATATTTATCCAGCTACTTGACATCTCCCCTTGGAGGGGTCTACAGACATATTAAGATTAAGTTCAAAACTAAATTCCAGATTGACCGCCCTCTCCCCTCCCCTTCCACAGACTTCTCCTCCTTAAATCACAACTCCATCCTTCCAATTGCTCAGGTAAAATATCCCTGACTTCTTTATGTTTTACATCTGTTCCATCAGCAAATTCTACCTTGAAAACCTATCTAAAATACCATCCTGGTACAAGTTACCATTATCTTTTGCCTGGATTATAACAGTCTTATGAACGTGTCCTTTTCTCCTCTCCTCAACTTTCTATACAGTCTTCCCCCAACTAGAGCAGAGGGCTCCTTAGAAGCCAGAGTGGGGCCTTACTCACCCAGAGCATCTCTTAGCTTATCAGCAGTGGAGCTGAAAGGTCAAGGTGGTACCCAAAGATTGAACTGGAGGTCAATCAATCAATTGATTGGAGGTCAATCGTAATGGAGGTCTCTCATCCATCCAAAAGCTTTTTAGACCCAAAGAAATAATCTCTAATGATAATTATTTCAGGCATTAGTGGCCAATTACTATCTAGCCTATTGTCTTTGTTTTGGGGGATTTTTTTTAGCTTTTTAGATATTTTTTCTGCCACTCAAACAAAAATGGGGAAGTATTTGTTTGTTGTTTGAGGGTGGGGTGGGGTTTAAGACAGAGTTTCACTCTGTTGCCCTGGGCAGAGTACTGTGGTGTCATAGCTCATAGCAACCTCAAACTCTTGGGTTCAAGCAATCCCATTGCCTCAGCCTCCTGAGTAGCTGGGACTACAGGTGCCCGCCACAACATCAACCTACTTTTTCTATTTTTTTTTTTTTAGTAGAGATGGGGGTCTCACTCTTCCTCAGGCTGGTCTTGAACTCTTGAGCTCAAATGATCTACCCACCTTGGCCTCCCAAAGAGCTAGGATTATAGGCGTGAGCCACTGCACCCAGCCTGAGAAAGTATTTTTCAAGAAAAGAGTTACAAGACTTTCAAACTTGGACTGGAATTGTGGTTGGGCGATGCATCACTGAGACATGTGTAAGTTAGTCATGACATCATGGGAAATGCAGCTGCCTTAGCAATCTCACCTTTCTGAAAACAATAATATTGTAGGGAGCAGAACTGGCATTCCAAACCTCAGGAAGTCAGGTGCCAGCATCTGTGCCAGTGAGTACTTAATAAGTACCTGATGGGGTGAGGCGTGGAGAGTAGTCAGGCTGATGATTAAGGAGATGGGAAGGGTTAAACTGCAGGGCTGGGATGCACCTGGGCAGTCCTTGGGGTAGGATTGTCTGTATCCCTCCATTCTGCCCACTTCCTTCTCCCTATAGCTTCCACCTACAATTTCTACCTAATTGAATCTTTTTCTTTTGCTCCCAGCAAGGTTATGCTACCAGTCTCAGTAATGTGAAATAGGGCTAAGAGTGGATGGTTCCAGTGCCAATGGCTCCCCATTGCCCTCAGGATTAAAGTCTAGAGTCTTGCTCCTGGTAAACGCAAACTTCATAGGTGGGCAAGGCCTTCTAGGAGAGTCTAATGCGTGATGGGCATGGCACCAGCTTGGCTTATCCTGGGAAAGAAGGGTGATGCCGAAGACAGACTCTGCCACTTTCCCCCACTCCAGACGCTTTCAGAGTCAGGAGGGAGTCAGGTCTAATTACTGGGGGTAAAAACTACCAGCCTCATTTCAAAGAAGACTAATTGTTGACTATTCTTATAAATTCATTTCAAACATCTTGTTTAGATAAGTGGCAAAAAGGCGGGAATATAAGCAGTTACAATTAGAGCATTTCCTGGAGTCCTTTTAGTTGTCCCCTCTTCCCTGCTTCCAGTGATGACAGATTCCACCGCCACTGTCAGTGGTTTCTGAGCAGCTCCTTAAACTCATCTAAAATACAAATATTTGGTTTCTTTTCTTCCTTTTTTTTTTTTTTTTTGAGACAGAGTCTCACTCTGTCACCCTTGGGTGGAGTGCTGTGGCATCACAGCTGACAGCAACCTCAAACTCTTGGGCTCAAGTGATCCTCTTGCCTCAGCTTCCTGAATAGCTGAGACTATAGGCACCCACCACAATTCCCAGCTGGAGAAATATTTCTTTTATCTGATTACAAATGCAACACACTTGCGTTGGGTTTATTGGAAAATACAAAAGAGAAAAGAGGGCGGCACCTGTGGCTCAGTAAGTAGGGCACTAGCCCCATATGCCGGAGGTGGCGGGTTCAAACCCAGCCCCGGCCAAAAACTGCAAAAAAAAAAAAAAAAAAAAAAAGAGGAAAAAAGGGAAGGGGGAAGGAAAGAAAGGCGGGAGAGTCCATGGGAATGAAGAAAGGAAAGGAGGAATAAGGAAGGATTCCAGGAAGAGAGGGGGGAGGGTGGGGCCAGAGATAAGAACTGTTAACATTTTACTGTCTTTCTAGTGAAACTCATCCTTAAAAAAACTCAGAGTGACATGACTCACATACTTGTTTGTTCCTTAGTTTTCTCTGACTCAACAATGTAGTGACCATTTCCCAGAATGGGTAAATATTCTCCCATAGCACTGTTTTCAATGACTGCAGAATAGTTTATTTCAGTAGATCTGAATTCATCTGTTATAAAATAAGCAGATTATTTCAAGTTTTTTGTTATATTTTATATAACACAGCGATAGATCTATCATGATGCATACAATTTCTTTCTGTAGTCTCAAACTATTTCTTTAGGAAAAAATATTTTTAGAGATGAATAGATTTGCTAAATAAAAAAATCCGTTTGAGAGATTGCAATGATTTTGTCAAACTATCCCTCAGAAGTAATGCACTAATTTATATCCCATAAGAAGGCCATGAGTGTCTTTTATCTCCTCACATCCTCACCAGTACTGGGTGTTATAATTTTTTTTTCTTTTGGTAGAGACCAGAGTCTTACTTTATTACACTCAGTAGAGTGCTGTAGCCTCACAGCTCACAGCAACCTCCAACTCCTGGGCTTAGGCGATTCTCCTGCCTCAGCCTCCCAAGTAGCTGGGACTATAGGTGCCCACCACAATGTCCAGCTATCGTTGGACTTTGGCCAGGGCCAGGTTTGAACCTGCCACCCTCAGTATATGGGGCCAGCACCCTTACCCACTGAGCCACAGGCACCGCCCTAATTGTTATAATTTTTTTTTTTTTTTTTTGAGACAGAGCCTCAAGCTGTCATCCTGGGTAGAGTGCTGTCGCATCACAGCTCACAGCAACCTCAAACTCCTGGGCTCAAGTGAGTCTTCTGCCTCTGCCTCCCAAGTAGCTGGGGTTATAGGCGCCTGCCACAATGCCCGGCTATTTTTTTTTTTTTTTTTTTTGGTTGCAGCCATCATTGTTGTTTGGTGGGCCAGGCTGGATTAGAACCCACCAGCTCAGCTGTATGTGGCTGCGCCTTAGCCGCTTGAGCCACAGGTGCTGAGCCAATTGTTATAATTTTTAAAAATATTTATTAAGATAATAATTCTGCCCTCACATTTTTCTTTTTTTGAGACAGAGTCTTACTTTATTGCCCAGGGTAAAGTGGGGTGGCATCATAGCTCACAGCAACCTCAAACTCTTGGGCTCCAGCAATCCTCTTGCTTCAACCTCCCAAGTAGCCACTTTCCTTATTTTTAAGACTAGTCAATCCTCATCTTAATATTTACTTATTCAAGTAGAAGGCCTAGGCCATGCCCAGTGATTCACGCCTATAATCCTACCACTTTGGGAAGCCAAGACAGAGGTCATAGGATCCAAAAGATCTGTTGAGACCAGAAGAATGAAACTGGGCTCAGCAAGAGTCAGACCCAGTCTCTACAAAAAATAGAAAAACTAGCTGGGCATGGTGGCTTGAGCCGGTAGTCCCAGCTACTCTGAGGCAGGAGGATCGCTTTAGCCCAGAAGTTTGAAGTTGTTGTGAGCAATGATGCCTAGGTGCTATATCCTAGGCAAAACCAAACAATCAAACAAACAAAATCAAGTAGTAGAGCAGAAAAATGATTCTTTAGGGAGGTGAGAAGAACCGAGGAGGTGGGAAGTTGTGAGTCTAAAGCATAATCTAAACACATAATCAGCAAGCATCTGTGTTAAGTAGTGTATAAATCTTTTTAAAAATAGTTCCTTTACTCTGGAATTGGAGCAAGAGACCTGCCTCAGAGACCCTGTATTCACTACAGAACAGAGACCAACTCATGAGACCTTTCAGCTCAGAGTTCTCTTATGCGAAATGGTGATATTAACACCATATTGGCCAGGCGCAGAGGTTCGCACCTGTAATCCTAGCACTCTGGGAGGCCTAGGTGGGTGGATTGCCCTGAGCTCAGAGATTCAACACTAGCTTGAGCAAGAGCAAGATCCCATCTCCAAAAATAGCCGGGCATTGTGGCAGGTGCCTGTAGTCCCAGCTACTTGGGAGGCTGAGGCAAAAGAATAACTTGAGCCTAAAAGTTTGAGGTTGCTGTGAGCTATAATACTACTGCACTCTACCATGATAGACAAAGAGAAACTCTGTCTCAGAAAAACACCCACGCTGCCCATCTCACAGGGTGGTTGAGACAATGAAATGAGAAAGTGTGCATAAAGTCCTTTGGAAACCATGAAAGCACTATACAAATGCAAGGGATTATTGTTATTGTTGTCAGGAACCACAGCCAAATGTCAGGTTATAACCCTTTTACATACACCATATTGTTTTTTTAAAAATCGCCCCATAATCCCTAGTCAGCTAAGGTCTTCCTGTTGGAGCATCATCTCAGACACCCTGATAGATTATCAGGGTGAGAGAGACAGAGCTTGGAGCCACTTCCCAACAGCCCAGGACTTCAGGGCTTCATGAAGTTACTCTGGGTGCAAGACACAGAGGCACCTACAAAAACTAGTCAGGGATGTCAGAGGAAGACAGGAGACTGGTGTGCCCTCTCAATCCAGTGTGGTGAAAGCTACTTGCAGTTAGCACCAAGGACAAGCCCCGCCAAGAATTTGGTGACATGAACTGGGCTGAGAACCTGTGGCCCCCAACAGGGCCAGATTTGAGGTTTCTCTCAAGCACTCTGCATCTTGGTCCTTCCTCGGACTCTGTTCTCATCCAGACTCAGTGACCTCATCTCTCCTCCAATCAGAAATGTCTCTTGGGTGGTGCCTGTGGTTCAGTGAGTAGGACGCCGGCCCCATATACCAAGTGGGGGAGGTTCAAACCCAGCCCCAACCAAACTGCAAAAAAAAAAAAAAAAAAAAAGGAAGAAAGAAAGAAATGTCTCTTGCCTCTGGAAAGGGGACATTGCAATAAGGAGGATGAGCTTGGGCAGGGTGTCCAATGGTCCTGTATTAAATACTGGTTCTGTCACTTATTAACTGTATAATTCTGGTTAAGTTATTTCACCTCTGTGGGGGCCTGCTTTTACATCTGTGAAATGAAGTGGATACTACCTACCTTGCAAGAATGTTGTGAATCTTCAAAGGGCTATGCCACTCAGACCCCCTCAAGGACCATCTGGTAAGGAGGGAGAGGGAACTGCTGTGTGCCTGGAATCTCTGCTACAACCTCAGTGAAAGACAAAAGCCTGTGAAAGCTGGTAAAGAGAGGAAGCAATGGTCAGAGGGCTTTAGAGAACTGAGAGGGTCTGGATGTCATGGGAAGTCTTCGGGCCATATGGGCCCAGAGAAAAGAGTTACAGCAGGTGGGTTCCTGGCAATTTAACGGCAGCTGATGCGAATGTGGAAGGAGGGCCTGGGCAATTTCAGGGAGGGAGGGTAGAGCAGTAATTCCCAGCTGCTCCGGGCAGCAGAAACTAAACTGCGGTTTAGCTTTTTAAGCTGCTCATTAGCATTTGAAGGAAGTGTCCGCAAAATGCACCCTGAGACTTCAGAGCCCTGCCGGGAATGCTGGGCTGGAGGTGTGGGCAGGGAGGGCCTGATGTCAGCGCAATTTACCCAAATCCAGATTCACCACCCACTCTGGACTCAATAAAGGACTGAATCTCTGTTTCTCTCCCAGCAAAAGCCAAAATTTGTTCTAGTTCTAAAACTTCTCACGTTCTCAGTTACTCCTATCATTGATCCAATATAGAAAGTATAATAATTTGAGAAAGAGAAAAATTATTATAAAAATAGGTAACATGATGCATATTTTAAGTCAATCTGCCTCATACCATATAAAATGGAAACCGTATCTTCTTGCCAGAAATCAGATGATTCAGAAGTAGTTTCAGAAAACAGACGCCAAACTCTTACAGTGCAGACATTCTTGTGCATAACACTAAATGCTTGTGTTACCAGAATTTTCTGCACACTAAAGGAAACTATTAGGTGTTTATTTCTTGGGGGAGGGCGACAGAGATCAGACCAGTTTTTGCCTTTAGAGCCCCGTGGTTTTTGTTCTGGAAGAATCACAGCCAGGTGCTGCAAGTGAAACTGTCTTACCTACCTCATCCGAGAGGTAGGAAGGTGTCCGGGAAGAGTACAGAGTTTAAAGCGTGCAGAATCTCTGCTCGGTTCCAATGCCCGGTTACTTACACACACAGCTCAGCCCAGTTATTCTGAAAGGAAATTCACTTTAGAAATGCAAATGACTCACTGGGGAGTGAGGAATGTTAGTGTCTGGCGGTGAACTGTGGCTTTGACGACCCTTTGGGAACCTCTTTGTTCTCCCAGGAGTACCTCCCAGGGTGTTCGCTGGAGCCAAAGCAGATCAGAACTTTAAATGGGCCTGGTAAAGTATTAAGGAACTTTTTCCTTTTATCATGAAAGTATTGAATCCTGAATAATAACTCAGGGCCTATCAAACTGGCTGGAAAAGATGAGATTATGCAAGGACTCTGTTTCCCTAGCCAGGGTAGACCTAATCTTGGTCGAGAGCTGCTTTTGTTTTTAACATCTGATTTGCAGCCTCTCTCTGCCTCCACCCTACCACTCTACCGAGTGGCCCTGTGCTGGATTGAGTTCTGGATAAAGAAAGTACACCTGCTCCCTGCAGCAGGAAGCCCGGGAGGTCACTATAGAAGCATCGCCCAGGGAGTGCAGTGAGGATGGGGTGGAGAAGCAGGATGAGGAGGACGGGAGAGAGGCCAGCACTCAAGACGCTGCAGGAGTGTGAACAAATTGCTCATTACTCAGGTCCTGTGCATTCTCCAAACGGTCCGCAGAGTTAAGCGGGCTTGTCAGATGCCATAATCCCTCCCTTCTTGATGAGTCATGGGAGGTGAAGTAAGGAAGGAGCTAAGGGAATTTCACCTCCAAATATGACTCCTTGGTATAAAGAATATTTTGAATTAGAAGCCATTGATGATCGGGTGGCGCCTGTGGCTCAAAGGAGTATGGCGCCGGCCCCATATAACAAAGGTGGCGGGTTCAAACCCAGCCTCCGCTGAACTGCAAAACAGAAAAATAGCCGGGCGTTGTGGCAGGCGCCTATAGTCCCAGCTACTCAGGAGGCTGAGGCAAAAAGAATTGCCTAAGCCCAGGAGTTGGAGGTTGCTATGAGCTGTGTGACGCCACGGCACTCTACCAAGGGCAATAAAGTAAGACTGTCTCTACAAAAAAAAAAAAAAGCCATTGATGATCAAAAAGCACTGGAAGAGGCCGTTCCTCTATCTGCATAAGACCCGACTAACCTGACTGGGGATCAAAGAGGGCTGCTGCCTTCCTTCTCTGAATGCTAGCAGACCTGGCCCCAAATCATTTAAAACACAATACCTGCGCGGTGGAGGTGGCTCATGCCTGTACTGTAATCCTAGCACTCTGGGAGGCTGAGGTGGTGGATTGCTTGAGCTCACAGGTTCGAGACCAGCCTGAGCAAGAGCGAGACTCCATCTCTAAAAATAGCTGGACGTGGTGGCAAGTGACTGTAGTTCCAGCTACTTGGGAGGCTGAGGCAAGAGGATTACTTATGCCCAAGAGTTTGAGGTTGCTGTGAGCTGTGACACCATAGCACTCTACCAAGGGTGACAAAGTGAGACTGTCTCAAAAACAAAAACAAACCAAAAAAAGCCACAATATCTGTCTCTCAGTTTAATTTACAAGTCCATATGGTTTTCCTCCTCTATTCATCCTCCCCAGCAACTACTTGTACCAATACTCCACATTCTCCCCCTTCTCTTCAAAAAGGCATCTATAAAAGGCTCTGACCATCACTGAGACTTTGGAATCTTTCTTGTGGTTCCCCTGCCATGCACATGGTATTTGGAAATAAACTTTTCTCTTACTAATCTGCCTGTAATTTTGAGTTGATCTTTCAGTGAACCAACCAAGGGAAAGGGCGGTGAACAAAGGCCTAAGCTCCGTATGCTCACTGCTGCTTGCTAATCCAACGACATAAAGCCTCTGACTCTTGGCACGGTACCTGTGGCTCAACAGGCTAAGGCGCCATCCATGTACACCTGAGCTGGGGGGTTCGAATCCAGCCCAGGCCCGCCAAACAACAATGACGGCTGCAACCAAAAAATGGCCAGGCGTTGCGGCGGGCGCCTGTAGTCCCAGCTACTTGGGAGGCAGAGGCAAGAGACTCGCTTGAGCCCAGGAATTGGAGGTTGCTGTGAGCTGTGATGCCACTGCACTCTATCCAGGGTGACAGCTTGAGGCTCTGTCTCAAAAAATAAATAAATAAATAAATAAAATAAAGCCTCTGACTCTGAGACATGCAGCTCTCTAGAAAGACCTTTTCAGGACACAGTAAGGTAGAGCGCACACACACGGTCCCCCATGTCTCTTGTTTGGGTCATTGTATTCCCTCCTCCTTTTTTCTTGAGACAGAGTCTCACTCTGTCCCCTGGGATAGAGTGCAGTATCATCATCACAGCTCACAGCAACCTCAAACTCTTGGACTGAAGTCATCTCCTGACTCAGCCTCTCAAGCATCTGGGACGGCAGACACCTGCCACAGGGCTCAGGTAATTTTTCAATTTTTTGTAGAGATGGGTCTTGCTCTTGCTTAGGCCTGTCTCAAACTCCTGAGCTCAAGCGATCCTCATGCCTTGGCTTCCCAGACTGCTAGGATTGAGAATCATATTCCTTAAAAGATAACGCCAGTCCTTGCCTTTTCCTACATATAAGATAACCTCTGCCTGGGCTAGGGGTTGTGCTTCTGTAATCTATAACCAGATGTACTCTTACACTCAGAGTTTGATGTGATACTGCTTTTTTGTTGATGCAGTTTTTGGCCAGGGCCTGGTTTGAACCCACCACCTCTGGTATATGGGGCCGGTGCCCTACTCTTTGAGCCACAGGTGTCACCCGTGATGCAGTTTTAATGTCATTTCTCAGCAAGTCTGAGGTGACTTTGCACGTGCTGAACCCCCACCGCCTGTGTGTGAGCAAGCAGTGGGCTGAAGTGCTTTCGGGAGCATTGGAACAGCATGGCTCCCGGGCCACAGGCCTCTGTCTATAGTCCTTAGTGAGTTTTCCGGATAAAACTAAATTTTTATTTTTTTGGTAGAGACAGAGTCCCACTTTATCACCCTCAGTAGAGTGCTGTGGCATCACACAGCTTACAGCAACCTCCAGCTCCTGGGCTTAGGCAATTCTTTTGCCTCTGCATCCCTAGTAGCTGGGACTACAGGCTCCCGCCACAACACCCGGCTATTTTTGTTGTTGTCGTTGTTGCAATTTGGCCAGGGCCGGGTTTGAATATGCCGCCACCCTCGGTATATGGGGCCGCTGGATAAAACTACATCTTTAGAAGCTTGTTTTCTTTAGTCAATAGTCATTTACATCTCCAAAAGGACTTTCATGTGCTTTTTAAGACAAGGTCTCACTCTGTTACCCTGGCTCAAGGGCAGTGGCATCATCATAGCTCACTGTAGCATCAAACTCCTGGCTCATGTCATCCTCCTGCTTCAGCCTCCCAAGTAGCTGAGACTACAGGTGTGTGCCACCATACCTAGTTTTTTCTTTTTTTTTTTTTGAGACAGAGTCTCACTATGTCACCCTCAGTAGAGTTCTATGGCATCATAGCTCACAGCAACCTCAAACTCCTGGGCTTAAGTGATTCTCTTACCTCAGCCTCCCAAGTAGCTGGAAAATACAGGTGCCTGCCACAATACCAAGCTATTTAGTTGTCATTGTTGTCATTGTTGTTTGGCAGGCCTAGGCTAGGTTCAAACCCGCCAACCTGGGTGTATGTAGCCAGTGCCCTACCCACTGAGCTATGGGCGCCACCAGTTATTTCTATTTTTAGTAGATGCCAAAGTCTCACTGTGCTCTGTCTCAAACTCCTGACCAGTGATCCTCCTGCCTCAGTCTCCCCACATACTTGGATTACAAATATGAGTAACCAGGAGTTTTATATCAGGATAATTGGGCTGGACAGAATAACTAAAAGGCAACTTAGACATACTGGTTAAGAGCTGCATTCCTGGCACATGTAACTCAGTAGTTACGGCAAGAGCCACATACACTGGGGTTGGTGGGTTCGAGCCGGCTTGGGTCTGCCAGACAACAATGACAACTACAATAAAAAAAAAGTAGCCAGGTGTTGTGGCGGGCGCCTATAGTCCCAGCTACTTGGGAGGCTGAGACAAGAGAATCACTTAAGTCCAAGAATTTAGGGTTGCTGTGAGCTGTGACACCACGGTATTCTACCCAGGGCACCTTAGTGAGACTCTGTCTCAAAAAAAGATCTGCATTCCTCCCATTTGCATCTCTGTTCCACTGTTTATGAACTGTGTGTCCTTGGGCAAGATAATTAGCCTCTCTGTGCCTCAGTTTTTCTCTCTGGAAGTCAGGGTGGATAATAATAGCACATAGCTCTTAGAGATTATTGTACAAAGGATAGAAGTTAATATTTGTAGAGTGCTTAGAACAGGATGTGTGTACAGTTTCACTGAAATGATTTCTTTAAAAATCTTACTATTATTTTATTAAAGCATCTCCATGCCTAGATACACGCTCTGAGAGCTGATGCTCAGTCTGAATTTCCTCCTAATCAGGTATCCGTTGTTAGAACAGTGTGCGATAAGCGCTCCACTATTTGCTGTGTGAACAAATGGACAAAAGCAACCTCCCAAACCATTCCCAGAGTCGGGGTGTGGAAAAGGAGGCTGGAGCTTCATCCCCACCCACCCCAGAAAGAAAACTCACACCTGCGAGCAGTCAGTCAAGCTGGAGGGAACTCCCGCCCTGTGCCTGACACAGTCTCTCTCCTCTGACCCTTGAACTTCTCCTGGTCTTCACCACACAGTGTGGGGCCCAGGTCCGACCTGACCAGAGGAACTGCTTGTTCTCTGTGGGCCAAGAGCTGGGCCCCAGGCATGCACGCCACGCCCGGCAGTGCCTTCCTTTCCCTTCCTCGCCCCTTCCATTTCCTGCCTGCCGTTCACACAGGAGCTGGAGCTGTCTCCACACCCCCTCCTCTCCTTTTCACTCTTAAACTCTAGTGGGACTCCTGGCTCCTGTCCTCATGCCTCCATCTTAACAAGTTTTTGTCAAGGTCCCCAGTGACCTCCTGTTGCCAAATCTAACAGTTCACTTTCGGGCCCGTCTGACTCCCTCCCGACAGCAGCTGGCCTCAGACTCTGCTCTCTCGAGGTCCCCCCACCTCCTTTGCTGGCTCCTCCTCTGGACACTGGTGCTCCCTGAGGATCAGACCTCTTTTCCTACCTGTCCTCACTCCGTAGGTGATCTCACCCAGCCCTGTGACTTTAATCACTGTCCTTACTTTATAATTAATGTCCCAGCTCTGACCTCTCCCCCCAACTCAGGGCTTACATATCCTAATAGGCATTGCAAACTAATGTGTCCAAAACCAAGCTTGTTTTTTTTTTGAGACAGAGCCTCAAGCTGTCACCCTGGATAGAGAGCTGTGGCATCACAGCTCACAGCAACCTCCAATTCCTGGGCTCAAGTGAGTCTCTTGCTTCCGCCTCCCAAGTAGCTGGGACAACAGGCGCCCGTCACAATGCCCGGACATTTTTTGGTTGCAGCCGTCATTGTTGTTTAGCGGGCCTGGGCTGGATTTGAACCCACCAGCTCAGGTGTACGTGGCTGGTGCCTTAGCCCGTTGAGCCATAGGATCCGAGCCTTTTTTTTTTTGAGACAGTCTTATTTTCTTACCCTTGGTAGACAAAGGTGGCACCTTTGTCACAGCTCGTAGCAACCTCAAACTCTTGGGCTCAAGTGCTCTTCTTGCCCCAGCCTCTCAAGTAGTTGGGACTATAGGCACCTACCACAATGCCCAGCAATTGTTTCTTTTTTTTGCAGTTTCTGGCTGGGGCTGGGTTTGAACCTGCCACCTCTGGCATATGGGGCCAGCTCCCTACTCCTTTGAGCCACAGGCACTGCTCTCCAGCCATTGTTTTTTAGAGATGGCATCTCGCTCTTGCTCAGGCTGGTCTTGAACTCCTGAGCTCAGGCAATCCACCCCCCTCGGCCCCCCAGAGGATTACAAGCATGGACCACCGCGCCTGGCCTAAACCAACCTTTTGAATTCTAATCTCAAAGAGGTTCTTCTCAAGAAGTCTTCCCCACCTTAATACGTGGTGGTTATTCCGGTGGGGCTGGCCCAAATCCTCGGAATCTAGATCATCTAGACCACTTTCTCACATCCAGTCTACCAGCAAATCCTTTTGACTTTACCTTCAAAACATCTCCAGAAATACGATCTACTTCTCAATTTCTTCTTGCTACCGTCCTCCCCCAAATCACCAACCTCTCTTTTTTTTTTTTTTTTGAGACAGGGCCTCAAGCTGTCACCCTGGATAGAGTGCTGTGGCATCACAGCTCACAGCAACCTCCAATTCCTGGCGAGTCTCCTGCCTCCACTTCCCAAGTACCTGGGACTTTAGGCGGCCGCCACAACACCCGGCCATTTTTTTTTTTTTTTTTTTTTTTGGTTGCAGCCGTCATTGTTGTTTGGTGGGCCTGGGCTGGATTCCAACCCACCAGCTCAGGTGTGGGCATGGCTGGTGCCTTAGCCCATTCAGCCACAGGCGCCAAGCCACCAACCTCTCTTACTTGGACCATGGCAACAGCCTCCTAACTTGCTTCCTTTCATCCACCCCGGTCTCCCAAGTTCTAGCCCATGCACAGAAGCAAGAGCCACCCTTAGACAAGTAAGGCAGACCCCGGCCCATGTCTGCTGGAGCTCTCCAAGGTCATGGTGCCTGTCTCACTCAGAGAAGAGCAGAGATCTCCTGCAGGGATGACTCTGCCCCTCTGGGCTCTGCTCCTCTCTCCCTTGCCCTGCTCTAGCCTCACTGGCCTCCTTGTTGCTTCTAGAACACACTGGGCACGCTACCACCTTGGTTTCCTCTTTGCCAAGCCACATGTTAAGCTTTCATCCCCTTCAGGTCATAGCCCCACTATCACTGATTTCTTTCCTTTTTTTTTTTTTTTTTTTGCAGTTTTTGGCCAGGGCCGGGTTTGAACCCGCTTCCCCTCCCCCCTGTATATGGGGCTGGCCTAATATACAGCCATAGCCTCGTTGAGCCACAGGCGCCGCCCTAAGGGGTCTAACTCTTGCTCAGGCTGATCTCAAACTCCTCAGCTCGTGGCTGGGTATGGTGGCTCATGCCTGTCATTCTAGCACTCGGGAAGGCCAAGGTGAATGGATCACCTTAACCTACCAGTTTGAGACCAGCCTGAACAAGAGCAAGACCTTGCTTTTAAAAATAGCCAGGCGTTATGGTGGGCACCTATACTCCCAGCTACTTGGGAGGTTGAGGCAAGAGTTGATTCACTAAGCCCTCCTTCCTTTCCTACCACCCTTTGGTCAGGATACTTCGGATTTTATTTTTTTTTTTTGAGACAGAGCCTCAAGCTGTCACCCTGGATAGAGTGCTGTGACATCACAGCTCACAGCAACCTCCAATTCCTGGGCTCAAGCGAGTCTCTTGCCTCTGCCTCCCAAGTAGCTGGGACCACAGGTGCCCACCACAAGGCCCGGCCACTTTTTGGTTGCAGCCATCATTGTTGTTTGGCGGGCCCGGGCTGGACTCGAACCCGCCAGCTCAGGTGCACGTGGCTGGCGCCTTAGCCCGCTGAGCCACAGGCGCGGAGCCAGGATACTTTTTACTTTAGTGATTTCTCTCTTTCATAATGAGACCTGGCAGGGTGAGAATAAAATCAAGGAGACAGGTTTAGTGCCTGTAGCTCAATGGGTAGGGCACCGGCCACATACACCGGAGCTGGTGGGTTGGAACCTGGCTAGGGCCTGCCAAACAACCACAGCTACCAAAAAAAAAAAAAAAGCTGGCCGTTGTGGCAGGCACCTATAGTCCCAGCCTCTTGGGAGGCTGAGGCAAGAGAATCACTTAAGCCCAAGAGTTTGAGGTTGCTGTGAGCTGTGATGACACAGCACTCTACCAAGGGCAACATAGTGAGACTCAGTCTCAAAAAAAAAAAAAATCAGGCTCGGCGCCTGTGGCTCAACGGGCTAAGGCTCCAGCCACATACACCTGAGTTGGCGGGTTCAAATCCAACCTAGGCCCACCAATTAACAATGACAGCTGCAACCAAAAAATGGCCGGGCATTGTGGCGGGCGCCTGTAGTCC
>CAUYON010113353.1:0-22004 GCA_963573935.1 Arctocebus calabarensis
ACGAATGTCCTAGTGGAGCTTTAAGCTCTCCTTGAAACAGAGACCCCGCTCATTGGCTTGTATTCCCACATCTGGCTTTCCCCCACTGACCAGGAACGGCAAGCAGCCTGGGTGAGGTCATGGCCCAGACCTGAGAGAATCAGACAGAATGACCTTGGACCCTGACTGATATCAGATCCCCGCGGGTGTAAGACTCAGAGGAGCAGAATGGAATCAGGCTCCAGACATGGGAGAGGGTTCAGGGACGAAGTGGTGCCCTGCCAATAGCCACTCCCCAAACGCCATGCAAGCACACACATGCACACCACGCACCACGTATGCATGCCTGAATACACACGCACATGCACACATACACATACTACCCACACGTGCATACACACATACACCATACACACACATGTGCACACACACACCATGCATGCACACACCCCACGCACATCAGCACACACATGCTCAAATACATACCACACACGAATATGCCACTTACATGCACACACGTATTCACTCACATACATATACCACACAGCGCACATTCCATGGGTCACACGTGTTTTTTTTAAGACAGAGCCTCATGCTGTCACCCTGGATAGAGTCCCGTGCCATCACAGCTCATAGCAACCTCCAATTCCTGGGCTCAAGCGAGTCTCCTGCCTCCGCTTCCCAAGTAGCTGGGACTACAGGCACCCACCACAACGCCTTGGCCATTTTTTGGTTGCAGCTGTCATTGTTGTTTGGCGGGCCCGGGGGCTGGATTCGAACTCGCCAGCTCAGGTGTACGTGGCTGGCGCCTTAGCCCGTTGAGCCACAGGCGCCGAGCCTAATAAAAATTTTTTTAAAAAAAAGAAAAAAGAAACATCTTTAATGGCATCCCAAGACCTATCAAATAAGGCATAAATTCTTCAGTCTGACATGAATGAGGCCCAGTGTAATGGATGCTATTGTGTGCTACCAGACTTTCTTATACCAGAATATTCATTCCCCAGATGCCAGTAATGTTAGCCTCTGACACGTCATAGTTTAATCCCTCTCTAGAAATTGCCTGTAGCAACAGGAGATATTTAGATTGAGTCTTGTCCCTCCCTACAGGCAGCCCACAATGACTGAGTGCTGTGAGGATACAAAGGGCCAGCCCATTCACCTCAATTCAGGACAACTGTGTAGAACTGTGATAGCTTCTCAGTGCCCCTTGATGTCAGCCGAGGGCCCTATTGCAACTTCACTTCAGTTCAACTTCTCCTTCAGCCATATCCTGTCTGCCTCACTCCCTCATAGAAGTTGATCTCAAAAGCACTCTCCCATAAACTTCCAGCACTGGAATCTTCATATCAGATTTGTGCTCAGGGAACTCCACCCAAGACACCAGCCACCTTTCTTTTGTGTCTTTCAGTCTTGTCTTTTGTGTATTGTACACTCCAGTCACCTGGGTGATCTGCCATTCCTTTAAGACATCTCCCCTGACTCATTCATTCATCCAAGAAGTATCTAGTGACTGTCTAAAATGTTCCAAACTGTAAGAGGCACTGGCTAAAAGGATACAGACAAGTTAAAAAGCTGTCAGAATACAGCATAAGCAGTGATTTCCCAGCTGAGGCCAGAGGAAGAGCAAGGAAGAAAGGTGTGTGAGATAAAGAAGAGTGCACAGAGTCTGGGAGATGTGAAGACTCACCGGTGGGGCAGGGAACTGCAGGTGCACACTTCAACACAGCTGAGGCCAGCGGGCTCGCAGGCAGCCAGAGATGAGCAAGAGAGCTCAGCAGGTCCAGCTGAGAAAGCCAAGTAAGCCTTATGTAGGGATTGGAGACGAACAGTAGGGCACAGCAGAGCTATGGTTGGGCTTTAAGGAGAGAAACAACACAATGATCATATGTGTGCTCTAAAAAGATTCCTCTGCTTACAAAGTAGAGAAAACAAATTGAGCTGAAGGAAAAGTTGAAGGCAGATGGCTACTGCAGTCATGCAAGCAAAATAAGGTGAACTGAACCAAGAAGACAGAAATGGAGACAGAAAGACCTGGACAAACTCAGGAGATACTAAATCATGTACAAATTAGATAAAATAAAATATAAAGGATGTGATGGCTTACTCTGTGGAGGGTGGTGGGGAGGGAGAAGTGGAGATTATACCCTGGTTCTGACTTGAAGAACCGATGTACATTATTCATTGAGGTAGGAAATTGAGGAAGAAGATTTGGGGAGAGACACAATGAGTTCAGTTTTCAATGCACAAGGGAAGGTAGTACAGTGAATGTGAACAGTGCACAATGCACAGGTCTGAAATCAGGACAGCAGCGTGGCACCATTATCACACATATGAACATGGAAACCCGCAGGGAGATTGAAAACAGCCATCAGAAAAGCAGGAGGAAACCCAGCTGAGTGTGGTGGCAGAAGCCAAGAGAACAATTTAAGAAGCCAGTGGTCAATAGCATCAAATATTGCTCATGTCAAATAAAATAAGGACCAGAAAGAGTGTCCTCTCCTTAGAAACACCTCTGTGGCTTTCCTCAAACTATTCCCCCAATTTGAAACGTCCTTTCCCATAACCAGAGACCATCGGAACATTTTCCATCTTTCAAGGATCAGTTCAAATTACCTCACATTTGCACGGAGAATCACTGAACATCATCACTTGTTACCTCATTGACTGACAATAAAATTTCAAGGGTTAAGACCATCTTCTATGTATCTTGGCATCCCCTTTGCTCATTAAAATGTGGATTCTGCAGCTTCAGAAGAGGAGCCAAAAGAGTAGGGAAAGCTTCATGAAAGAACAGAACCCAAGCATGAGAAAAGCTGATCCCCAGGGAGCTGAGGATCAAGAGCTGATCCTTCAGAAATAGCAATAGTTCTGCCCTGAGGATCAGCTCACAGAGGGCACACAGAAGACAAGGCCAGGTCTGTGGGAGAAAGAGTTATGAAGAGGTGTACTTGATGGTTTAGGAAGGAGCTCAGCATAGTCCTCATCCTTATTGCCACCTCAGTACATAAAATGACAATGATGAGGCCATCCTGGCTTTTCATTAATTTTGTGGACCACTTTAATGCTAGATCTAAAGCCTGGCTGCCCTCACTCAGCCCAAAAGCGAGGCCATGAATAGCCTCCGATAAGCAGGCATTTATCTTCTGCCTGGTGGTCAGTTTCCGTTTTCCTTTCTTTCTTTTTTTTGAGTACAAAATTCTAAAGAGGAAAGGTTATTTGGGTGCAACTGCCAGCTTTATTTATTTCCTCATATTTAATGAGCCTGTGTTGTTTTATGGGTACTTCAAAAGAGCTGACGGAGAAGAGGCAGCTACAAACAGAAAACATGAAGCAACTTGCTGGGCCCCCGTTGTGAGGTGGAGAGCTTGCTTTGTCAACACGTATTCAAACCCAAAGTAGAAGAGGAGAAGCCCTGGTCTCCTCCAAAGTGTCAATCAGGTTGATAAAATATCTCAGATTGCATGTGAAGCCCCCACACTGTACCCCATGGTTGAACTAATGTACACAACTATGATTCAATAAAAAAAAAAAAAAAAAGAACAAAGTGTCAATGAGAGAGAGAGAAGAGTTTCAAGGCAGTTCCAGAGAGTTGCAATCACTGACACCGTAACAATCAAACCGGTAACAGTGTGGTACATATTTTGGAGGCATTCAGCCCAGACCTCCAAAATTTGCTGCACAGCTGCAAGGATAGGAATTATTCTTCCCTTCCCCCATTCCTGCCAAAGCAACATTCCTCTTACATTCTCAAGAGGCCCTGGCATTTAGAACGCTGGCAAATATTTACTCAACACCAACGGAGCACCTTAAACACCGTGGACCCTCCTGGTAGGATTGCTCACCACCACTAACAAATAGCCCTTGAAGCGGGGCTCCTTATAAATGGGAGGAGAACAGGGAGGAAGAAAGACAAAAGTTCTCAAAGGTAGAAATTCCCAGAAGTTTCAATCTGCAATACGCTGCCTGAAGAAACATCAGGTCAGTAAGAAGTTAGTAAATATTTATTAACACTGAGTACTGAAGAAGTGTGAGTGGCCCCCTCTTTTTCTCACCTCATTTTGTTATTCTGGCATTGCCTGCATATTAATATTGCAGCTAATACTGCAGACTGCACTTCCAGGTGCCTTTCCCCCTTGCACTGTGGTTTCCACTGACCACCCTGAACAGGTTAAAAACAGAGGATCTACTTCACACTAATTCATCCTACAAGTGTCAAGGACAAGTGGCATCATAGAAGTGGGACCAGCTGTTTAAGGAGAGCATTTCGGACAAGAGAAAGTACCTTCCAAATCTGAAACTCAGAAAGGAAATTAGGGATTTAGTCCAACGCTAGCATTTCATATGATTTAAAAAAAAACAATAACAAGCTGAGACATGAGAGAAAGTATTTTACCAAGATCACATAATCATAAGCATCTTCTCAAAAGTTTCATTCACTGTGTTTTCCCTCTGTTTTTAATACCTGCAATATTAGAATCTTATCATAATATAATTGTATGCTACATTTTATAATTTTCATCACCCCCAAACACACACATGGGTACACACAGACACACAGAGCTCACACCTGTCTCAGAAGCCTTCGGAAAGCACATGGATAGAGAGCTTAAACAATTTAGATAGAATAGGACATTCTCCAAACTCCAACTATATGTTAAAATGAGGATAAAAACTATTCGGATTAAGTTGGAACATTCTCGCTTGTAGCTAATAATTATAGGCAGCATTTTTTAGAAGTGTTATGACATGTAAAGCTGACAAAATCCTATCAAGTAGCACTATCATTATCCCCACTTTAGAAATGAAGAAACCAGGTCTTGAAGAGATTAAGTAATGTTTCCCAAGGTCATGGAGTTCCTCTGGCTAATAACTGAGAACACAAAAAGACTGGGCTCAAGGCTGCCAGGCCCCAGAGGCCTCCTCTTCACTCTGCTGCACTGCCTTTATGCTTAACATACGCAAGTAAACAGCACACACGAGACCAATTTGCAAATAGATCTCCCAGAACCTAGATGTTTCAATCTGTATACAAAATGTGACATGTTTCTTCTGTTATACTATGACATAGAATCACTGAGCTAAAATAGAAGAATTCATCAATTCTCAAGCTGCCTTTTCTACTGAAGGCTTGCATTTTATTTCACTAGCTAAGTTTTATAATTAATTAATATGATTGCTTCTGGTTTAAGACTAATAGCTATATACTTATTTTAATAATTTTAAGAACTGGATTTTTTTTAGAAGGTTGCTTTCTTTTAACTAAACACTTATCATCTGTATCATTTGGTCATCATTCATAACTTGTTCTATGTCTCATAATGTTGTAGAGGAAATTATGCTTGGCTTTGGAACAATCCATGCAGATTGGAAATGGGGTTACTCACCAATAAGGATAAATGAGAGATTCTAGTAGTCACCACTTAATTTACCAACAGGAAGTTAACTTACATAGTTAAGGTGTACAACTTAATATTTTGATATACACTATGATACAATTACCATAATCAAGCTAAGTCACATATCTATCCCCTCCCTTAGTTACCACTGGGGGATGGAAGGTTGAGAACACTTAAAATCAACCCTCTTGTGATTGCAAATATATAATATGGTGTTTTAACAATAGTCACATTGCTATACCTTAGATGTCCAGAACTTATCCACCTTGCCTCTCTAAAGCATTGTACCTTTTGACCAACATCTCTCCATTTCACCCTCCCTCTATTCCCTGGACACCAATTTTACTCTCTCCTACCTGTTTGACTATTTTAGATTTCAAGGATAGGTGAGATCATGCTTTGTCTTTCTGGCTTATTTCACTCAGCATAATGTCCTCAGGTTCATCCAGGTTATGGCAAATGGCAGATTTCTTCTTTTGTAAGGCTGAGTAATATTCCATTGTATATTATATATGCCATATTTTCTTTATCCATTCATATCAACACATATGTCAGTTGTTTCCATATATTGGCTATTGTGAATAACACTATAGTGAACGTAGAAGTGCAGATATCTCTTTGACTCATTTCAGTTCCTTTGGATATGTATCCCAGTAGTGATATGCTGGATCCTATGGTAGTTCTAATTTTAATTTTACCCTTCTCTTAAATTCTGTAAATAACACATTTTATCATGTGAAGTTTTAATTACTGCCATTGTTATTTTTATAATGGATTCCTATAACATTCATTATTATTTTGATTAGAAATAACCATTGGTGGCTTGGTGCCCATAGCACAGTGGTTATAGTGTAGGCCACGTACACCAAGGGTGGCAGGTTTGAACCCACCCCAGGCCAGCTTTATAAACAACAATGACAACTGCAAAAAAAAGTAGCCGGGCGTTGGGGCAGGCACCTGTAGTCCCAGCTACTTGGGAGGCTGAGGCAAGAGAATTGCTTAAGCCTAAGAGTTTGAGGTTACTGTGAGCTATGATGCCACAGCAGTCTACCAAGGGTGACATAGTGACACTCTGTCTCAAAAATAAATAAATAAAAAGAAATAACCATTGGTTCATTATAACATTCTAAGAAATTTTTATCAGATAATCCAGAACTGACCTGCCATTAATGGTTGGCCAGATGTATGTTTTGAATACTTCTAATCACTTTTGTATTCTATGAAGTAACTCTCCACATTAGTGAATGATTTTGGTCTCGTGGCTTAACCTAACTACTTGACTATTACTAACTTCCCTCATCTATAAAACCAGGACTAGAACAATGAATACCTTATCAAACCGCTGCAAGTATTACATGAAAAAATACATTATAAGCACCTAAAGCGGTGGCACCTGTGGCTCAAAGGAGTAGGGCGCCAGCCCCATATGCCAGAGGTGGCAGGTTCAAACCCAGCCCTGGCCAAAAACTGCAAAAAAAAGCATCCAAAGCAGAGCTTGGTACCTAGTAATTGCTTAATTTTTTAAGAAAGCATGCTTACATTTGTTTAATTTATATAAACCTATGGGGTACAAGTGCAGTTTTTGTTATATGCATAGAGTGCTTAGTGGTCAAGTCAGAGTTTTTAGGGTATCCATCACCCAAATAATGTGTATTGTACCCATTAAGTAATTCCTCACCATCCACTGCCTCACCTCTCCAAGTCTCCCCTGTCTGTCATTTTATTCTTTATGTCCATATGTACACGTTTTAGCTCTTGTTTGAGAACATGCAATGTTGTTCTTTCCTTGTCTGACTTTTTTCGCTTAAGAAAAAGCAAAAGCCACCCATGTTGCTGCAAAAGACACTAGGGTGGGACTCCCTATCTGGCTTTGCTCACCATTGTTCACCAGTTTTTAACAATGTGCTTGGAACAGAGTAGGTGTGCTACAAAACAAATAAAAATGAATAGCCTCGGCAAAATAAGTAGCTTCACATGTATGCTTCTCACCTGTGTCATGTAACTTTGCAGCCTCTCTTTTCAGTGGCTCCCATTTGGACATGCTTTCATAGAGGCACCAGTTTTTTCCCCCTGAATAAAGTTTTCAGCACAGGAATTCCAGGGAAGGCATGGATAGTTACAGATATCACTAACGTCTCATTTCCCTGGAGGGATTAAAATTACCATAGTGGTGGGGAAAGCCAAGGTATGCCCGAGAAATCCAGGTAAGCTGCACTAGGAGTGAATCTCTCCACGGTTGCCGTCACTTCTAAGATTTAGTCTCCTGACAGATAACACAGTATAAAGATTTCTGACCATGTCACGAGACAGTACACTTGGCCTCTGATACATGTATAATTTGGTGTTTGTTCTCTCCAAATCTCATGTTGAAATTTGATAGACTGTTGGAGGTAGAGCCCAGTGAGAGGTATCTGAGTCCTGGGGGAAGAACCCTCATGAACCTGGCGCCCTTCTCAGTTCTGGCTCTCTCAGTTCCCTCCAGAACTGATCACTGAAAAGAGCCTGGCCCCTCCCGTCTCGCTCCTCCCTCCCTCTGCTCCCTCTTTCTTCTGCCATAAGTGAAAGCTCCCTGAAGCCCCCACCAGAAGCAGATGCTGGCACCACACTTTTTGTACACACTACAGAACCATGGACAAATGAACCTGTTTCCTTTATAAATTAACCAGCCTCGGGTATTCCTTTATCGCAACACAAAAGGACTAAGATAGCTTCTCTGAAAAGAGCTAAACTTTTTTATGGCTTGAGAATTTTTCATCTGTTTGTCTTTCAGTGCAACGTAATTGAGTTCAACTATCATATTTGAGTTGGCCGATCTAAATGCACGAAAAGAGCTTACCTGATTCACCAATGGCAAGAGTATTTCTTAGGGAATCAGAACACCCTCAGGGGATGGACCAAAGAGAGATCATAACCCTTCCCCTTTCACACCCGCAACTCTGAGTCATACCAAGTCTCTCTCTCACGGGATTACCCGGGATTACCCTCGTTCCCTTAGTTAGGGCAATCCGTTCCATATACTCTAAGGAGGCTTACAGCAAAACTTCAAGAAAGTTCTGTGATAAAAGACCAAAAGAAGGTTGTGTCTCTCAACAGAAGTGAAGAAAAATAGGAGGAGATGGTGGAGAAAAGAGAGGACATGTGGAAATAGGAGCTGGGGAACAGATAATGGGAAAAAGAACTACTGGGGAAATAATAAAAATGAAAAAAAAAGTTCTTGAATTCTGGAAACATGTGCAAATTGGGATAGCCCAGGATATGAGTCAGAAGAGGCTTGGTTAAAATAAATAAATAAATTTTGTTTAAAAAAGACAACCAAAGAAAAAGAAGGAAAATAAAGACGGTTTTGCTGTTTTAGCTGTTCTTTTACAAATGTAACTTTACAGTTATTAAACAAAACAAAAATTAGTATTGACACAATGTATTGGATGCATAAGGAGAAGAATGCAGGTAAACTATGAGAGTCCAAGAATGTATGTATATCATGTGGGAAAAATGGAGGTGCAAAATAAAACATACCTTACATTTGTTTTTAAAGAAATCAATCAATATGTCTCACTTTCCTTCTCCTGACTGGCTTCTTCCCAGTATGTCCACTCACACGCCTAATGTTACTGGCACATAAATCAAATCTTTCACAAAAATCAGAAATAAAAAATACATGAGCACAGGAGGTTCCCAAATGGCAAGATTCCAATTCACACACAGTCCTGGGCCTGATCCACTAACATACTTTAAGCAGTAATGTGGAAGGTGCTATCAGCCTTAATTTAAGTGCTCTCCATAAGGACCAATTTCTTCAGAAATGTCCTAGGAGACATTGCTGCAGGGTGTGTAAACCCTTCCTAAATAGGAGTTTGCAAGCAGGCAGTGACTGAAGCATCAGAAGATTTGGAAAATCTGGCTCCACGTGTTCGTGGCCAACAGTAACATACAAACCTCTGCACGGATGCACACTGTTGGGTTGAGTGTGACATCTGAGCAAGGAAATCATCTCTTATGACAAGAAACTTGCATGCAACACAGACCACTCCACACCACAGCGAGATCTACTGCCAACCAGTCACAAAGCAAATAAGGCTTCTCTCAAAAGAAAATCTTTGAAAGTAACAAGATGCAGATCCTATAGAATAATCTTAGTTGAAAGAGATGCAAAAGAAGGCACAGTAACTCCCTTGCTGCCAGAGGCTGACTCCCAGGGAGGGGTTCCCAGAGCAGTCTTCAAGTCTGTTGACTTGTTTTTTCAAGCTGTTAATGTAACTTGCAGCTACATTGGTTTGTTTTGTTGTTGTGACATGGTCTCCATAGATGTGCATTGACATGGTGCCCAGCTGTCCCGAAGCCAAGAAGCATGCAAGCTGGAGGTTGTGCAAGTGAGATTACAAGGCTCCAAGGTATCCAATGCCTGCACTGCTCATCTTTTCTGCTTACCTCAAAGCTTCGCTCGTCCAGTCTGGGCAACCAAACGTTGCATTAGGACCAGGTCCAAACGCCATGGAAAAGTAGCCATATTTGCAGAGAAAGGAAAGAATTTTATCTTCAAAACAGGACTTTTATGCATGTCTAGAGAAGAGTCAGTGATAACCCAGATGAGTTTAGCGATGGGTTTTTCTAGTTGTCCTTCTTCATTTCTATACAGAGTCAACTGGTGCATCTTTCTTCCTCTCATGAGTCCATTCCCTTCATGTTTTCTTCATCCCCTGTCCCTCTCAAAAAATATATTCTCAGGAAAGAATTTGATCAGCACACTCACACCAGACTTGGCAAATACAAATGCAGGACATCCAGTTAAATATGAATTTCAGATGAACAACAAATAATTTTTTAGGGTTTAAGTATGACTTGTGCAAGATTTGGGACATATGTATGCTAAAATTTGTATTAAAATTTGCCATTATTTATTTGAAACTCAAATTTAACTGTTTGTCCTATATTTTATGCAGCAGTCTTATTCTAAAAAGGAACTAATTTGTCATAATAATTTATTAAAATTATTTTAATTTTTAAAATAATTTCTATCTCTCCAAAGTACATTGACTAAATTTTAACTTAGGGTCAAAGTCCCTATACCTTAAGCCAAATTACTAAATTAGGAGATTTTAGCAATAGACTGAAAGAAAAACATATCAGGCGAGCACTTACTACTGCTAGCCCTATGGAGTCATGGTTTTTAAACTGCAAGGCCTTCTATCCCTGAAACAGAAAGCATAGTTTGATTCTTACTGGCTTGGACTTAAGGCTACTGATCAATGTTTACCTCAAATCAGACAAAGTAATTAATTGTTCATGTTAATTGGTGCTCTTTTCTTCTAGATGGAAAAAATATTGTTCAGAAGCATAAGCTTCTGCCCTCAAATATCTAGTCCCACAGTGTTTTCAGGTGATACAGATAGCTATAGGTGACTATCCTAGGACTCAGCTCACATCTTATCAACAAAGACTTTCACATATCATGAGCCAAGAGCCAAGAGTGAAATATATGTACTTCACATCTTTAGAAAACCTATAGTTAGGGGCCAGGCTCCATAGCTCAGCCTGTAATCCTAGCACTCTGGGAGGCTAAGGCAGGTGGATTGCTTGAGCTCAGGAGTTCCAGACCAGCCTGAGCCAGAGTGAGACCCCATCTCTAAAAAATAGCCAGGTATTGTGGTGGGCACTTGGGAGCCTGAGGCAAGAGGATCACTTGTACCCAAGGGTTTGAGGTTGCTATGAACTATGACGCCACGGCACTATAATGTATGTGAAAAAGTGAGACCTTATCTCAAAAAAAAAAAAAAAAAAAAAAGGAAAAGAAAAGAAAAAGAGAACCTATACTTAGGGACACAGAGAGGAAGGAAGTACATAAAGAATGGTAGTTAAAGAGAAAGTAGAATGGAAAAAAACAAAGAAGAAAACTAACTTGATATAAAAAGTGTAAGTGGGAGTGAAGTGTAAATGGGACACTTGACCCAACCCCAATTGTCCAGAACAGGTGGTTGCCACTGGTTGAGTGGAGGATCTCTGGTAGGAAACCTGTGGGAGAGACCTGAAATGGGCTCATTCAATATTCACTCAAAAAAAAAAAAATTAAGGTGAAAATAGTATAGTAAAATATAACATTAAACATACACATACATAGAAAAATATAAGAGATTCACTCCAACCTCCTTTTGGAATGCCTTCCTGTGTATTAGAGAGGCAGGTAGACCAAAAACTACTTTTCTCCGGGCTCCCTTATAATTTGGATAAGATTTAGGTTCCATTGTCAAATGCACTTTTAGAACTTGAATTCAGAACTGAGTGAGGCAAGGGGAGAGGCTGGAAGCAGCCATCCTTCTGCAGCTGCAGTTGGCGTGTGAAACTCCCCAGGTTAACAGAAGTGGCCTCCTGACCACAGCCTCCACAGATCAAGGCAACTCAAGCAGTTCCTTTGATGGCTCAGTTGTGGTGTGGCTTCAGGATTTTTTTCCTGGAAACTCCAGCCTAAAGTGTGTTTCTTTAGCCCACAGGCTGTGTCTATAGGACACTGAATACTCTGTCATTAATGCATTTCAACTGGAGACAGCTAGAGTGGGGTCTGTTTTCTGCAACTAAACACTAACTGATACAAGACACAGACTTACCAAAGTATCTATTTCACTAGCCAAATGGTTCTGAGCTAGATAGAATTTTTCTTCCTACCTAGAGGCACTTGGCAATGTCTAGAGAGATTTTTAGTCATCATAGCTGGGAGTAGGGGTGAGGGTAATACATGTTACTGGCATCAGGGAGCAGAGAGAGGCCAGGGAGGTTGCTGAACATCTTACAATGCACAGGACAGCTGCCCACAACAAAGAACTATCCAGCTTGAAACGTCAATGGTGCCAAGATTCAGAAATGTTTTCTAGCAGAGCACCCAGTTTGAAAATTTCTCATTAAAAATACAGTATTTGCAACATTGGCTTTGAAAGCATCCTCTTCTACA
Organism: Arctocebus calabarensis; assembly: GCA_963573935.1. Classification (NCBI taxonomy): domain Eukaryota; kingdom Metazoa; phylum Chordata; class Mammalia; order Primates; family Lorisidae; genus Arctocebus; species Arctocebus calabarensis. The sequence continues at coordinate 12,316 of CAUYON010113353.1, forward strand.
AAGCAAAAATAGCCTTCAAAACAAGTACAGTCAAGTTTTGTTTTCAACCAACATGATGACGTATTATTCTCTTTTTTCCAAGATTTATATGATTTTCACATTTTAATATTTCTGAAATTGTCATGACCTAAAATTAAGGTGTACTTGTAATGTGGTGATGTTTTTTTCTTGTACTTTCCTTTTTTTAATCAAAAAACTGTTATTAAATCTCTGCTACGTCTTAGAACTGGTGGCATCTTAGAATCAAGAAACTAGGGCAGTTTATGTAGGAATTTCCTGAGGATAAGCTTGCCGTATTACACGTGGAGACGGAGGACTGGAAGTGGCAATGGCCCCTTGGGCTCACCCCTGGCTGCAGGAGAAAATCCCTGTGGCACTTTCTGCTGGTTTCAGCATGAAGCCCAGGCATCCGCTATTTTTTCAATGCTCTTTGCAAGCCAGGGTCAAGAACCACTAATTTAGGGCACCTTGAAGGAGGTGGAGAAAGCAGGAGAAAGAGATGCCACTATTAGGAAAGACAAACAAGAAGTGATGGCAGACAACCAGATGGACTTCAGAGATCCACTCTCCTGCCCAGGACCAGACCTCATTACCATCGCCAGGCAATGTGCTAACACTCCAGGCTCACAGCTCTTGAGTAATTTTCCCCAGCTCTCTAGGGCCCAAAGAAAATTACAACTGGAGAATTTAACTAATAATGGATCCTGACAAGAAGAAACGGAATATGCTTTCATTTCCTCCAAACTTAGCACATAGTTCAGAAGCAAGATATACCTTATAAATACATTTCCTGTAACTTGTAAACACTTCATTCCCCCATAAAGTCTAGCTTATGAATGAAGAGGTGCTCAGTATTGGCTAAAGTGAATTAAATCTGCTCCCTAAAAGTGCTACTGCCTCTTTTAAAAGGGAGAGCAAAAATTCAAAAGAACAGTAAGGGGGCACAGAGGACCTAGCCCATTCCCATTACCTTTATCTAGCAATGGGAAGAGATCTACATAGGTTCATATAACTGTTGCCAAAGAAAGTTGCTGCTACTTGTTAAGTTGTCTTTTTTGTTTTTTAAGTCAAAACTGACACAGTAAATTCTACAGTGTTCCCCAATTGCCTCAAGACCCAAAGTATAGACTTCTAAAGCCAGACCATAGATAAGATCCTAAAACCAGGCTTTGGTACACTTAGGTACCAGACCTTGATGCTACCCAGGAGTTAGTTTCAAGCAGACAGGTCTGAAACCTTATTATATCTTTTTAGAAGCAATCGTTCTCATAATTTCAGCAGAGTCAGTTTTCCTTTGTTTTACATTTATTTATTTACAGATTTCTAAATATATGCTGGTCTGTTGAAACAGCCTCTGGGCCCAAGTACAATAAAAACATTAATTAAAACACATGATTAGAAATACCCAGCAGCAAGCCTGGAACATCATCAAATAAGCTCTGCCGTTAACACATCAGTCATAGAAGATAAGGCCTGCAGGTGGCCTGCAGGTGACCTGCAGTGAGCCCCTCTGGCTTCTCCTTGGATTCCCCACCGGTGCTAAGGTGAGCTCTCTTTGCCCGGAGATGCCCACGCCCAATTAGTCCATTTCTCTCCTAACTCTTTGGCACAGTCTCCTCCTGCTCTCCTTTTATTCTGCAATGTACTAACAAGAAATTCACAGAATCCCCAAGCTTGGCAAAGATCTGGGCATAAGAACTTTACATAACAGTTGCTTTGGCAGGGCAGGACCAGAAGGGCTGGGTGCTCTCAGCTGAAATGTGCCCTGCAGTTTGTGGGCACGGTCACTCTCTCTGAGACCGTCTGCTATTGCTTATGGCTCTGAACCCTCCTGAATCCAGACACAGCAGCAGAATTAACACGGAATGCACCATGCAAGAATCAAAAGGAACACCAGGAGGATCCTAGGGAGGATGAGAAAGTGCCGGTACTTCAGATTTGGAGGGGAACCCACCTACAAAGTAGAGATAAAAAACCTTCACTCCCTTGTGACATAAAAAAATTCCCTAAATTACAAATTTATTTACACAGCTAATTAGGCATAAAAATTTTGAATCTAGCACAGGCCTGCTAAGAAGTAGGATCTTGTTATATGCAGACATGTTCTGTCAAGGGCTCATATCCTGTGAAGGATGTCATTGATGGGAACTATGACTTTATTGTAAGTCCTATCCTTTTCTTGAAGGCTCATAAGTAAAAGCAAAAGATCTTGGCTTCTGTCTTTTATGTATAATTTTCCCACAAGCCTCCCATCTTAGAAAAACAAGAGAAGAGATTTGAAAGAAAACAATAGCAGATCAATGCGAGGTAGGAATAGTATTTCAAAAGTGGTGGGAACGTATTGTTTACTGTTCCACTGGATTCATTCCTTTTTATTTTTCTTTAATGACAAATGTGCCAATATCTTATTACACAGAGGCTACCACCAAAGTAGATAAAAACTGCCATTTATCATACATCTGGCCCAAATTACATCTCTGGAATCCCTTTCCCATTAGCCATGGTGTTTTCTACAATTTTGCAATTTTGTTGAATTGGCTGTCTCGTGTGCTGCCTGCTACTACATTCTGAAGTGCCAAGCTGGTACCTAAGAGGAAAAATAACATTTTTCTTCACTCTTAACCCACATTCTGACTTATGCTGAATTCAATCTCCAGCTAATTAGTTTAAGAGCAAGCAATTCCAACCAAGATTCAGTATTACTTCCCTGTTTCTGAGAGCTGGGCTTTCCCCAAGCATAGCTCTCTTGTTACTCTTTGCATTTTAAATAAGCCACTTTGGAGCATGGATCTTATTTTTTTATTTAATATATGCACCCCTTGGGGCTGCATTGAAGCTTGCGATGGCTCTTTGCCCACAGTCAGGCAAAAGAATGCCTGTGAGACCCGGCTTTATCCTGCAGTAGGAGTCCATTGTGAATAGGGAGGTTGTAAGTAATCTTCTCAGAAATGCAAGGTCCCTCATGCTTTAACTTTGAGTCTTAGATCTCACTTAAGTTCCTTTATTTTGTTTTGTTTTAAACATGTAATATTTTCTTTACTGATAATTCATCAAATAAAGTATTCCACAGAAGTCACTTTTTCCAATAACTGATGACTTACTAATGTAAGACTTTGTTGGAAATTCTTTCTAAAATGTTAAACAGTTATCTTGGGGCTCAAACAACATACGTAAAAGTATTTAACTTTTTCATGATAATTTAGGGTTATCTTTAAACTATCAGTTGTATCACCCTAAAAGTATTCAACTTTTTCATGATGACTTAGGGTTATCTTTAAACTATCAGTTGTTGAAACAACAACCAATGCATAGAATGATTCACCCCCCTCCATTAAACAGCCCAGGCCACTGTGGTTCCCTTGTTACTTTGGCAAATTTTTATGTTTTTTGTCTCTTTCCATATATCAAACTATAGGTGATCACTTCACACCCATGTTCTTATGTCAGTCTCAGAAAGAAAACTTCTCGTTTATTGCCTCCAGTTTATAGATGGCTAGAAATGCAAAGAAAACAATTTGTTGCAACAATATGTACCTTAAAGAACATGAGTTCTACATGGTATTTGGAGGCTCTACCTGCTATCCCAGATGCATACGTATCAGTGTGTGAATGCATGGCATCTATTCTGGTAGAATAAAGACCTACAAGACTTAGTTCCAGATCTTTATCTGTATCCCACAGAGCAGAGATGCCAGATGCTTGTCCTCCAGGACTGCACACTCAAATCCAGTAGTCAGCAATTTATTCATCCTCAGATTCTTCTCTTTCCTTCTTCCTCTCATCTCTTTATCCCTCTGATTCCTGGTTTGAGCCATTTCAGTAAGCACTAAATAAATCAGAGGTGTCTGACTTTTTATTTTGCTCTACTGCACATTGGAAGAATAAGAGTTGTTTGGGGCCACAGAATAAATACAGAAACACTAAAAGGAAGGGGTATTATGTTAAAAAGGTCCATGCCTACCTTTTTGTAATATTCAATACAGAGAAGCAAAGGGCCTCATAAAATCAGCATGTGGCCCATGGATCACAGGTTGAACACCCTGCATTAAATCATCCACTAAAAGGAAAGAAATCATTAAGGAAGGAGCAAAACAGTTTAGTGTATGCAGACTGAACCTTGAGTTGTTTACTTTTTTTAATTTGCCTGTTATCAAAATGGAAGCATGAAAGTTGGCTATATTCACACAGGCACCTGCCACTCTCGTATGTGGCATTCTCCCCTGTTATAAATTCTCACCACTGTTTAAAATACCTGTTCAAGATGATCTAAGCCAAGGTGACCTGGAGTGTCAAAAGACCCCCCAGATAAGATCTAAGCTATTATTCAACACTACACTATATGATGTTGGCACCGGCTCAGGACAGTGATCAGCATCCTGGTGTGCTGGGGACTGTCTCAATTTGAAACTCCAAGTCTCACATCCAGCAAACCTTCTCTGTCCTAGGCTAATAGAGACAATTGGTCACCCTCCTGGGGGGGTGCCTTCTCAAAGGTCTCTCACGTTTCCCTTCAGGTAGAACTTTTTATCTTGAAAGCATTCTAAGAATTCAAAGACACTTCTTTCTTTTTTCTTTCTGCCAAGTCAGTCTAGCTAATTCTTTCATAGTAACATGTTTAGCATTAGTCTCCTCTTTTCTTATTGCCACACCTTGGACCTTTATCCCCTGCTCCTGGGCTACCTCCATGAAGTCTTCCTGTCTTCACTCCAAAGTGTGTGCCACTCCCAGGTTAACCTTTTTAAAACCCTATTTTGCACAGGCTTCAGTTGAAGTCTTAGCTTGTCCATGAAGTCTGGCATCTTCTCAGGCAGGAGGAGGCGTAAGAGTGGACAGGGTGGAAGAAAGGAGTGGCAGGAGGTGTTAGCTGCTCAGCCCTGGTGGGGCTGATGGGGGAACTGTCACCTCCAGGAAGCTGCTGAGGCACAAAATCAAGATAAGACAAGAGAGAAGGGCAGGGCACTAAGGTCAGAAATCCAGAAAAGGGGTCCGAGTCAAGGAGGCCAAGCCACACTCACAAAACCCCTGGGTCAATACAGACATCCAAGGACCAAACTGTGCTGGTCCCAGCACGGGAGAAGCAGGTGGGCCATTCCCAGTGAATCCACAGGATTGCCTACCTTGCCCCACAGCTATCAAGGCAGGGCTGCAAGAGAAGGGAAAGAGACTAGGGTAGCAGGAACTGTCTGTTCCATCCTCTTTGCAGTTAGCAGGTACTAATTTGGAAAGCTGATCATGTTTTAATGTATGCATCCCTTACATGCAAAGACTGCACCTCAGAATGTCCTATATTCTCCACACCTAGCACAATATATAGTCACTATTTGATTTGAATGCTAATAAAATGTGCTCCCATATTCTACTGGCCATGTGTGTAGGAAACCACACATGAGAAGGTTATAGTGACTTCACTTCTGTTCAGGAAGTCTGGAAGCCATCTGCCAGGGATGGGGGATACTTTAAGATACACTAACCAGCAAGTTCAGAGTGGACCCAAATCCTCCCATTTCTCTTTTTAAAACTTCAGAGCAAACATCAACTCGCCTACTTCCTTTTGTATCTCAGTTCAAACCCTAAGCACACGAAGAAAAAAATTAACAAAACAAACTACCTTTCACCAAGACTGCAGAGCAAACCCCACACCCCAGATAGCCTTATGTTTTCATGCTATTGTGTTTATTAGGACTTGAAGTTCAACCAAAGGGAATGAAAAATTGATCTAGTTGTTCAATTTCTCAACTTGAGACTTTCCAGCACATATGCTAAATCACTTCTTAAACATATGTTGTGATGTGCTCATGCTGAGAATCCCTTTAAAATGATCCAGTTTTCAAAACTCTGCTAAGAATATATATTCCACTCAATAGCATCTTTTTAAAAGATCCGAGTTAAAATCAAGGCCTATTATGCTAGCTTTGTGAATGCAATTACCTTTCTTTACTGACTGATTTATAAAGTCCCTGGAGTAAACAGGGGAAAAACAGTGATAGTTAAGTTAAATAATGTGCTATTGGAAATAGCCACCAGCGAGAGCCTTGTTTTAAATGCCAAAGTAAACACCTGCAGCTATAAAAGGGGGCTACTGTATTTTGTTTCCTGTCCAAAAAAATTGTCAGGTGTAATTCTGAAAAGTCTCTAAAGAAAACAAAAAAGGAGAGCCTCAAAATAAATCTCTGTTTAAAAAGAAAGAAAGAAAGAAAAAGAAAAAGAAAAGAAATCTCTGATAGGAATTTATACAACATGCATAATGTTGAAAATATTCACCAGAAGAAATTGACTACTAAGCTTTATAAATCATTTAAACCAGGAGTTCTCAATCTCAGCATTATGGACATTTTGATGGGAGAATTCCTGATGTGGGGAAGAAGCCGTCCCAGGTGTAGTGGTCTCTTCCCACTAGACTCCAGTAACAGCCTGCCCCTCTCCCACCACTCCCGGTTATGACCATCCAAAATGCCTGCAGACACTGCCAAATGTTCTCTGGAGGGTAAAATCACCCCCCACAGAGCTCCACTGATTAAACTAGAGAAAGTTTACTTAAGGTAAAAAATCTTAAAATATCAGATTCGGAAGGGCACAGTAAAGAATTCAGTAATGCGACTAATAAGATGCACTAATAAATTAACCAGCCTTGACTAACAATAGAAAAAATGCACAGGAAAAAATATACCTGAAAATAGGAACCATCAGATCTAACAGCGAAGAACAATGATATGCTGAAGAAAACCAGAAAAGCCAGCATCAGTAGAATATTTGAAAAAATATTCTTCTTAATCTTTATATATGGGGGGGAAACATCATATTGGTCTGGATGAAAAAAGTCAGTTTTACTCAGAAACATTCTGCAAAAAAATGACAACTCCTCCTTCTCCTCCAAAAAAAATTAATAATAATTGTAATGTTTCAAGTGTTTATCATTTAAAAAAGATTTTACAAACTTCCAGGTAGCTGATACTAATTTGGAAAGCTGTCAGTAATGTTACATATGCATCCTTAAATGTGAGGACTAGCCTAAAACTCTTGTATCCCTCAAACTTAGAACTACCAGTATTTACTATTTCATTTAAATGATAATGAAGTATATTCATGTCATGACAGGTTTTAAAGAAAACTTTTCCAGTGGTGCCTGTGACTCAAAGGAGTAGGGCACCAGCCAACCCACCTGGGCCAAATACTGCAAATAAATAATAAAGAAAGAAAGAAGACATTTCAAAGTGTAGGCATAGGAATGATTTTGAACCTTTCACCTATAAATAAGAGAAGCAATATGGAAAACCCCCAACAAAGCTCACCAGTAACGTTCGAGTAGAAAAAGTAAGGGTCAGGGAGTTAAAAAGTCCTGAGCCAAATCCCAGATTAATTGGTCCTAGATATGTGACATTTGTTCTGTTTACTGCTCTGTGGAATAAGAACACAACCCTACCTCCAAGGACAGTTGAGGTAATTATAGAAGATAAGGTACACACAGTAAGGGGGAAAGATCAGCTCTCTTGAACTCCCTAAGAAAATGGAACTGTCACCCCAAGAACTTCACCTAACTACTTACTGACCAACTTTTCTCTTTGATGTCAAAATCTCAAATCATTGCAGTCCTACAACAAAGTGTCAGCAAAGTCCCATACCAACAAGGATAATGCAAAACAAACCCATCCAGGGGTACAGAAAGAATGACACACACTGGAGAAGTGGATACAGCTGTGATAAAAGGTAGTTAATTCAAAGTCATTAGAAAATCGGGTAATATTTTACAAAAACTCTTAAGTATAAGAGAATCTTATGGCTAAACAAAACCATGTCTTACCTCTTCTATAAAGTTATTTTCAATTTTTATTTAATTATAGAATTCATTAATAATATATTTTTAAACTGTTCTCTACATCTATGTTAGTGCTTTTCCCAAAAATAAGAAGAGTGATTAAGCTAAATATGTTTGTTTAAAATCATCTTTCAACTATTTTTAAAAGCTTTTAAACTGAAGGCTATTTTGGGGTCATGGAAATATTCTTTTTCCTAATTGGGGTGTTGGCTACACAGGTATACACATGTATCAAAACTCACCAATTATGGAGCCAAGATGGCAATCTGTAGCCTGCTTTCTGCAGAGGTTCCCGTCCAGAAGGAGAGTTAAAGGACAGAAACTCAGCAAGAAAGCCAATGGTTTGGATCTGAGCCAGAAGAAAAGGTTGAAGAGCGCACATCAACCCTGCTGGGGTGACCTGAGACCCCGAAGACACAAACAAAAAGGTACAGAGCACATCACCAAGTGGACAGGAGTCCCCTCCCCCATGAGAGAGGTTCGCAGTATACTCCATATCTCCATACAAACAAGCGAGCAGAGTTCAGATGTCCTCCCACTCTACCCCACAGGAGAGACCCTCTAAAAACCAGACCTCCTTCTCCTACTAGGGTGCCACAGTGCTCTCCAGCCAAGCATAAAACTGTATATATTCTCTACCTGCAAGTTGGAGTTCCTGGTATTACCCTCCACTCTCACCCCGAGGTCTGGGGACCTGTTCCCCACAGAGTCCAGATTTTTGGAGACTTTCTTGAGGGGTGTGGACGGGCACAGACTGTTGTTAAACTGTGCTGGTTTTCCAGCTTGGAGTGGTGAGAGGGGAGTGAGCCGAGAGAACTAGCTGGTGGGAAGGTCCCTTGAGGCACGAGACAAGATCAGCTCTGGGAACAATAGCTGGAGAGCTGCACACCTGGGATGTTTTGAGGAGACACTCCCAGTCTTCTGGGCGGCCAGGAGAGGCGGGGCAGCTTCTCCGGTGCTGGTGCTGGTACCGGCAGAATGGAAGGCAACCAAGGCACATGAAGGATTTGCCTGAGGCAGTACCAGCTGGGACAGAGGGCAGGGAGGGGCTGCTTTGCTTAACCTGGCCCTCAGGGGATGAAAGCTGAGACAAAGGGCTAGAACTCACAGACTGAGTAAAATCCATTTGCAGCCCCAGTCTGATCAGGGAAAATAGCCTTGACAGAAATAAATTCTGCGAACTTGTTCTGTTCCAGCAGCAACATCACTCAGGGACAAGGCTGGAACTGAGTGAATCGCCCCAGCCCCTGTTAAGTACCCAGGTTGTCAGGCCTCAGCTCCCCCTGCCAAACAGTGACAGAGAGTAGCGGACTGGTTGTGGAGCAACAGACCTCACTGTGACCCAGGCAGACAGAAACCTCTGGAGCATCGGCTCATTGGAGGAAACTGGATCACAAATCTTACCACCGACTGGGTGTGACAGAGAGGCAAGGTTGGGAAGGAGGCATCAACCTTCCCAGACTAATTTACGTGCTGGGGGGGGGGTGCCCTGTTGAGCTCACAGAGCATCTAAGTGAATTATACAAGAGCTTCCAGCAGATCCCTGCTATCTAGTTGCCAGAGACTTTTTAAACTCTTCCATTTGAGATCGGTGCTGGCTAGGACAATTAATCAGGACCTCTTCAGCTGGGCTAATCACCTGAGGACTTTCCAAAGTGGTACCCTGGGTGTGTGGTAGTGGGAAGGTTTGATTTGGCTTTTTCAATTGTTGCCTGTGGGGGGTGTGATGACTTAACTCTGGTATTCCTCCACAGCTCAGATTTCAATCCATAGTAACAGATTCTCTAGGGTAAGACAAAGATCAGCTGAAAATAAGACAGAGCCACTTAACCCCACCACACCAAGAAGGCCCCCAGTTTTGCAAGCAGTGGCTCTC